>JAULBM010328051.1:0-13175 GCA_032357055.1 Geukensia granosissima | reverse complement strand
CGAAAGACAAACATAGAACACACAAACTACATTGAAAACTAAAGCTGGAGTAACACGAACCCTACAAAAACAAGGGTGAGTTCAGGTGCTCCAGAGCACCTGAACTCACTTAAATTATACTAAAAAGAAAATAATATTCGAAAGTTCAAATACTTAAAAGGTTTTCCCTTTTTTCAAAATGAATTACAGACTTGCAGTTTTTATAAGAGGTGTAAGAAGATTTAAAGACTCCAAGTATCAAGATTTTTTGTGGAGAGCATTGTTGTTGTCACATAAATATTGCAACAATGATACAACCAATCAAGGTTGAAATCGTCCCTCTTAAAATTCTATGGTCGCCATCATGACTTGGTTAATCCAGTGTACATGTAATAGCTATGGACCTGTTACCGGTAATACAACAATCAGTTGACCTCTCTTGGATTAACGTTAACTTCGATTAAATTTTATTGATTCCACGGGTGCGCACGACAGGGGATGCTTACCCTTCCGGAGCAAATTACACCACTCCTGTTTTGTAAAGGAGTTTGTCGATTCCAAGCCTTTATTAGTTTTGTTTTCGTTTCTTCTTTTAGTTTGTTTCAAATATGTCTTGTCTCTTTGAACTATGTACTTTTGATCTCTTATATGGGTATTCTACACTGGACTTAGATTGTTTTTATTGAACCCCTCTTTAGGCTTTGAATATTTTTATCACTTGTTGTTCATCTGGCATTAGAATGACACTCAAGCTAAGATTGGCAAATGATTTCATATGGAATATTATCTAAATAATAGATAAACAGTATTTATTCAAAGCGTTCTGAAATGATTGATCATTTCTGCGGAAATCGTTTTCTTTTTTGAAAATGTTATTTGCATCCGAAATAAATAAAAGCATTTAAGGATATTGTTTCATAAACCATCTTTGGAGTTACATTGTAGCACAAAAGAGCATATCTAAAGGTCAAAAGGACTAAATTCTGCTTCAACTTTAATCATTGTGTCTGAGTAAAAGACAAATAAATAAGTTACATGTAAGTATAATTTTCTTTCTCTCTATATTAGAGACAATGAGTGAATCGTCACATTACAACACACGTTAGTGATTTAAAGCGGAGGAATTTAAAATAGGAATATTGTTGTATTTCAACAGTATTTCAAGACATTTTTTTCTATAAAATATTAGGAAATTACGTGATCACTAATGGGGTTCTGTCCCTATGTTTACATTCCGTTTTTTCTGTAACTGACAATAAGAATGCAAACCAAAGGTGTTTTTGTACATGCATGACATCACAGTCTAAATATAAAATTGCTTTATTTTGTTCAGTTGATATTTCGGTACTTCCTCGTGTCAATAAGTTAAGATTAACAGTAGAAATAACTTAGTAAATCTTGTTTAATGTTGTTATATGAAGTAAATTCAAAGAAAAAACTGTATGAAATTTCTTTATAAGCACCCAATGACATAAGGAATTTGCTATAATATTATCTTTGTGGAATTTTGAATTCAAAAATGATACAGAGCATCTAATTTGTGTCAATATTATTGTTTAGTTTTCTTGATTCGAAAGACTAATGTCTATGTAAGGTGTTTAATTAAAGGGATATACAAGAACAATAACTCCCTTTTTAACTGAATCATGTCCTTTTTTGAGTTGACAGGTTTTTTAGTTTCATAAATTAAACATGCAGTTCTGATTAAATGTAGATTTGGCAAATAAAATATGCCCTCAAGAAAACATTTTTAGATATTTTAAAAGATTTGAAATAGGAAATCCATTTTTTAAAATTACCGACTCATAGAGACCCATACATTTGCAGAAGGACAGGCTTTTATTCAAAACAAATGGTCCACAATAAAGTATAAAAGATAAAGTTTACCATGAATTAATGCACCAAATTACACACTTAACACGAATATGTCGCATAATTTCTACTACAAAAAAAAAATAAAGAAACCAAACACCACACTCCCACCTTCTTATGTGCCTGGGTTTGCCAAGTGGTCTAGGTAGTTGATTTAAACTTACCTGTACTGATAGTCAATAAATCTAGACAGTACTGCGTGAGTTCGAGCCTGGCGTTGTGTCAAACAAAAAAGGTTTTGATTTGACTCGCTTCGCACGTGAAAAAGTTTGTCAGTTACCCGCCCAAGGTCAGTGGTTCTCTCCAGGTCCTCCTGGTTCCTCCACAAGTAAAAGTGATCGCCGCGATATGACTGAAATATAATTGCTGAAAGTGGCTTTAAACACAACTTTTAACACACTACCCCTTATTTAGTAACAATCTTATTATCTAAATCAAATTTTATAACTTTTAAAACAATAGAACGTTACCAGTGATATGCAAGAAACAATTTAAATTTTTAAACAATGTATAGTTGTTTTGACATGCATATTATATAAAACCCCCTTGGCACGTGTTAGGTAATAAAATAATGCTAGACATTTTTATATAATCATGGAATTACGCTATTTAAAAAATACGAAATTTCCAATGTGTAATTAATTTTAGTACGCTATATGTACATTTCAAGGAATAACCACAGAACAGTAGCATTAGAACCAAAACGTAGGTTGTCCAAGACCCGAACATAGCAAATCCAAACAAATCGAAATGGGAAGCCAAATCCGACGGCAGGGACATCTAATTAGTGGTATACTTTTCGTGGACTTTCGGTATTTTCAGTGAAATGTACATAAAGCATATTAAAATTCACCATATATATTCAACATTGGTAAACTTGTATTTTAAAATTAATTTTTGTTCTATGGCAACAGTATTTCAAGATATTTTGTATACATAGAATAGTTTGAAATTACATGATAACGGTTGCTGTTACATGTTTGTCCCAAACGGGATAAACTACTTTATAATTTCAAAATATAGTCTTCAATGTGTAATAATTTTAGAAAATACGATAATTGTGACTACTTTAGCCATAATGATAAGTGAAAATAAATAGTGGTTATAAACCGGATGACCGCACTTTTTTAAATCACAATGCACGGTCAGACAGTAAGAACGGGAGTGTATTTTACTACGTCGAAAAAAAAAATCAAAGATATAGTGTAAAAATTCACATCGATCACATCTACAAAAGAGAACGACCAGCTTTAAAATCCACCCGATTTTCACATTAAACAAGAAAATCTTCATCTTTTGCCATCACGTGGCGTCCGTCGGCCGTCCTTTGTCCGTCCGTCGTCGTAAACTTTTCTTGAATATCACATCAATCACTTTTTCAAAAGAGAACGATCAGCTTAAAAATCAACCCGATTTTCACATTAAACAAGAAAATCGTCATCTTTTGCCATCACTTGACGTCCGTTGTCCGTCCGTCGTCATAAACTTTTCTTTAAAGCTCTTCTCCTCTGAAACCACTGGGTCATTTTGAAACCATACTTCCCAGCACTTGTCCTTAGGTGGTCCTCTTCTGATCCATAATCCAAGATGGCCGCCACAGCCGAACATAGTGAAACAAAGGATCTTATGGGAAAATGAATTAAAAAGCTTCTTGTATTGAACCACTGAGTAAATTTTAAACAAAATTTGACAGAATCTGTCCTTATGTGGTCCTCTTTCAGAATTATGTCAGATGAATCGATTCATAATCCAAGATGGCCGCCACAGCCGAACATAGTTAAACATAGGGAAAATCAATTCAAAAGCTTCTCGTCTCGAACCACTGAGCCAATTTTAAACAAAATTTGACAGAAATTGTCCTTAGGTGGTCCTCTTTCAGAATTTTGTCCGATGAATCGATTCGTAATCTAAGATGGCCGCCACAGCCGATCTTAATTAAACATTGTATCCTATGGAGAATTCTTTAAAAAAATCATCTTGTCTGGAACTACTTGCTCAATTAGAACCAAACTTTGGTGAAATGGTCTTTAGGTGAAACTGATTCAGAATTATATTCGATGACTCCACTCACCGATCAAGATGGCTGCCAAAGCCAAACTTGATTTAACATGGGACCCTATGGGAAATTCACGAAAAAATATTCTTGTCTGAAACTACTTGCTTAATTGAAACCAAACCTTGGTTAAATGGTCTTAAGTGAACCTCTTTCAGAATTATATCCGATGTCCCAGCCCACCAACCAAGATGGCTGCCACAACCGAACTTTGTTAAACATTGGACCCTATAAGAAATGCATTAAAAATCATTCCCCTTCCCCCACTAAGATGGCGGTTACAACTTTGTCTTGGCAACTGTATGCCTGCTGAGCAATTACAGGCTCTTGGGAGCCTCTGGTTTCATTAAATGAAATCCGTAATTATACCTTGGAAAAATGCCGATTGACGTTTGTAAAATACTTATATGAAAGCGCCGTTGCAAGTGCTTTTAAAAAATAGATTCGTGAATTTCGTGCTATAAAGTTAAACAGAGACGCCAACTGTAACAGAAATTATATGCAATTCCGACACCTATAGTACACCAAGCGAAATTTGCCACGACTTAAGTCAAAATATATCGAAAGCTACAAAATATGTCATGTAATATATATCGTTGGAATTTTAATTTTTTGCCGCAACTCATCATGCAATTAGAATTTTAGTTTTCCACAGCACAAAAAAAATTCCCATTACCCCTCTATGTTAAATTTTTGACATTGAAAATAATTGTCTCAAAATGGCATGTTTTCATAGCTAAATATCCCTCTTCAGTGTTATAGATGGAATATAATTAAACTTTATTCCTAAAATTTCATCTATTATCTGTCATAAAACCACAAAAAATAAAAATTTTATCATGTCTTGTTACCTGAGACCATTGGTTAAATGCACCATCAAAATGAAGCAAATTTACAAAGTCGAAAAAATTAACATTACACCCTATGGAGAATTTTTTTTATCTCAAGTTAAAATGAATTTTTAGCTATAGCTTTAGCTGCGGCAAAAAATAAGAATTCCAACGATATATAGTATGATATATTTCACTGTAAACCTTTTGATGCAGGTTCACTTTTGTTGTGGCAAAAATCGTTTGGTGTACTTTAATATCATGTACGCTCCCTAAACTGGTGATGTACTATGTGATTGTGCAATTTCGACTTTTTCACCATTTTGAAATGATAGAAAAGAAGTAGATTTCAACCCCAAAAAGAAATAAAATTTTACTTTATTATCCATTGATGATTATATTTTTCTACAATGAATATAGATATTTTTTCGAGCCTACGATACTATATTGAAAAATGAAAGCTAACAATAAGAATAAAGTTAAATTCTTCATACAAACCAACCGTTTTAATATCACCACGCAGTATATACATAAAGGTATCACGGTCGTCTTTTGAATGCAATGCACGTGCAATGTAAAGACATTTTAAAAGCCTTAGGATTAACCATTGGCCATTGTTATTTTCCAAAATTAATATTTTGATTTTGTTTAGGGAAGAAATTTGCTGGTAAGAGGGAGAAAAATCTAACTTACACTTTTCTTAATTATACGTCTACGTGAAATTCTGAAAAAGGTAGGCTTGCTCGAAACGTCTTAAAATATAAAGGATATGAATTATCGGTTCGAAAAACGAACAAGATATTTGAAATATCAAACTTATATTGTTTCGTTTTTTTTTGTCTTTTCTATGTTGAGGGAATTCTATTACAAAATTCATCTTTAAGTGCAGATGTTTTTTTACCATCCATATTATAAAATTCAAAAGAAAACTATTTATTTTATGAAAACAATATTTTTAAACACAATGTAAGTAAAATATAGATATATCATTATATATAACCGACAGATATAAAACTATCAGTTAGAGTAATAAATGTGAAATATATTGATGACATGCGTGTTCCTTTTATTATTATAAAGTAACATCGTCACATTCACAGAAATGTACAGTTATTTGCGACGTCATGGTTCATAACATGTAGGATAACTTTTCGGATAGAAAGATACTGCTAAAAGCCAGCCTGATATAGGTTAGACGTTTTTAAATATCTTTTTTATTTCATTTTACAGTTTTTTTATCGATAAATTCACATTTTTATCAATTAATTCACAGAGATTACAACGTATCTTTCCTGTCATAAGTATATTTTTTGTCAACTAATATAGAAATGTCTTGTATTGTAAAAATTAAGTCTCGTTCTGAAATGCATTAGGGAAGACTCCGGATTAAGGGAATATGTCTATACTGAACATCCAAGCATTACAGACGTCTTCACAAAATCTTTTAAAGTTATTTCAAATATTTCATTGCAACAGTGCAAAACTTACTATATATTAATTCATTGGGATTTATATTCAGAGACGAATTAAAAAAATCTGTTTAAGTTTAAAAAGCAAGGTGGGGAGGCAAAATACTTCCTTTTATAGAAATATTCAACTAAAATATAATTTTTTAGGAATATATTGTCTTAAGAATTCAAATATAGTTTCAGGATGATCACTGTTCCGTCAATGCTATGGCTGTCAATACAAATAGCTTTATCAAATTATCTAACCAGATTGCAGAGTGATAAGATATTTGATAAACCATTGCAGAAGGAATATGACTACATCATAGGTAATAATATGGATATATCTCTTAACCGAATATACGTTTAAAAATATCACATGTAGTTCACAAATGACATTTTTTTAAATGGTGATCGATACAAAATGGCTACAATGAAGATGATGACAATGCGTCCCTGATTTCATTTTGATATCTGTTAAAGGTTAATTTGATTTAGAGAAAATTAATTAAATAATTTCCTACATGGTTCATACACCTTTTTTGTTCCAAAATTCCATGACTTTTCCATGACCTTTTGGCCATTTTCCATGACCCGTTTCTGGTCGGATTTTGGTATTAATAGTAAAGAAATATGAGTTGACGACAAAAATTTGAACAAACATTGCTAATTATAGTTAGTTTGTTATATATAACCTGCATAACTATTTTATATTGAAGATCCTTGGACACAAGAGGAAAGCTAGTTTATATACTATTTTACTTTAAATCTACATGAAATAAAAAGTCCTTTGAAGTCCTTTAAAACTAATTTTTTTTCTGCTGTGGAAGAAAATTCCAGGACTTTTCCATGACTTTTATCACAATTTATGAATTCCATGACTTTTCCAGGCCTTGATTTTGATTTTTACAAATTCCATAACTTTTCCACGATTCCAGGACATGTTGAACCATGTCCCTATTTTAACTCAACGAGATTTATTTCTTACCTTTACCTGGACAATTCCATTCTATGGTGGGATTGAGATACCTAATAGGGCCAATCAAACATAAAATTCAGTAAGCTCTGCAGCATATCTTGGCCATTCTAATGACCCTCTTCAAATATCCCCAAAATTTCGAACTGTCAACAAAAATCTACTTAATGCTAATGCAAGACCGTTTTATTGAAATTCAAATAGTTTTGCAAGTAGCAACAAACTAAAAGATAAAACGAAAACAAAAGAAACACGAACTCCTTTACAAACAAGAGTGGGATCAGGAAGCATCACTTGTCCTGCCCACAACAACAATCGTTGAATCCTTTAACTATAATCCTTGTTAACGTCAACTTGAGAAGAGGTCAACTTATTGTTGTTTTACTGGTAACAGATCCATAACTAGCTGAGATACACTGATACCATATGGATCAACCGATTTATAATGGCGACCATAAAATTTTAGAAGGGACGATTTCAACTTTGATTGGATGTATCCTTATTGTAGTAATTTATGCGACAACAGCAATGCCCTCTTCATAAAATTCTGATACTTAGAACAGGCATAATTTGCAAATCTCGCCTTCTGAATTTCTCCAGATTTAAATACCTGTAAAGGACTTTGATAGCTTAAAACGTTTATTTTTATCAGGTGTTTTAAATCAACAAGAGATTAACTAGACATTTTTGAGGAATTCTAAAAGAGGAATGGATTGTTGTATCCCGTCATTTTTTCCACATTATTGATAAGTTTTGTAATAGGAAAAGAAAGCAGAACTATAAAATGACGTAAATTCGAATATACTGACGCACTATACTATCAAGCCCTATACAGCGGAAGTCGGTCCTGCCTCTTTTACTAATGTAATATCGACCCAAAATGAGATGCGTACCGCTGTCCGGAGCTTGTTTATGGATATATCTTTGATCTTGTTAATCATAGACATATATATTATTATTTATAAAAAAACATGATCATAATTTGAAAAGATAGAAGAAAGCAAGATAATATTTTATGCCTCCTCCAGTACAAGATGGAAAACAGTTTGAAATATTGAAGTTTTATTGAAAACCTTTTATAGAGCGCTATTTACGAGCATTGTTATGACAGTCTAATAAATCATTTATTCATCGTGGTTTCTCGACGTGAGCTAGTTTAATTTTTTTTGTCAACAGTTGGTGGCGGTACAGCCGGATCTGTTTTAGCGACTCGTCTGTCAGAAGATCCTGTTTCCGTCCTTGTTTTAGAGGCTGGTGGTTCAGAGCTAGACAGCGATGCTATCCCAGTCCCACTTCAAATATTAGCTCACCAAAATACATCACAGGATTGGAAATATTATACCGTTCCTCAGAAATGGTCAATGTATGGGATGAAAAACCGGGTAAATTATAAGTGTTCGTAAGAAGTCGTTCATTTTTATCTATGCTAATTCTTTCGGACACCACTGTATTTTTTAAATAAAGTGAGCCTTTTGTTCAATTCGATGGTTTGTAAATTATATACATGATATATGAAAGTAGATTGCATATACCTTTGTGTTTGGGAAAAACTGTCTATTTGTAAATGCAAGTTTATTTTATTGTACTGTTAGTAAACATTAAGTGATAAGAACCCATAAACAATTGTAAGTCTTACTGAATTTTATTTCTTTCAGACATTGGACGACAAAAATTTTCAAACCTTGTCAAAACGTATTCATGTAGAAATATAATTTAACAAGAATTGTCTGTCTTTGCCAAAACACTATATATATAATTTTTAGATTTTTAAATAAATTGCTGTATTCCTAGCCAACAAAAGATTTTCTTACCTTAAGCAATATATAATAGAGTAAAACCTGTTTTAGATACTTCTAGCCCATAAGCCAGCATCCTCTTTTGGTTGGACCGACCAATAGTACCATATCTTACACGATTTATAAGTGAGACATCCGTCTTAAAAAGACCACATTTTGATGGCAAAACAGGCTTTTCTTAATATAGATTTCACTGCAAATTGGTACATGGAAATATTAAACGACTCTCTTAAAAATTAAAAAAAACCAAAGCGCACAGTGAAAAATGAGATTAACCAAGGGCAAGGCAAAGAGTGTTAACTTTTTAACCCTTAAAAAAATCTTGCCCTTTGACTTGTGACAATACATATTTAAAATGCTTTCGGTTTTTAGAGACTAAATGAGTATCAATTTTAACCAATCAATATCCTTGAAAGGATGTTATTCTAGAAAGACGGTAGGACAGACGGAAGGACGGACGATAACGTTGCAATATACTCTTGCAATAAACATGACAATGGTGGTAAAACATGTAAAATAGCAATAAAAGAAAATAAAACCATTAGTGATACAATCGATATATGCGATGTAAATTTGCTTCAACAATTCCTTATTAAGATTCACGAAAAAAATTGCTTTCCAGCAAGGATTCTTGACTACCGGTAAAGTCCTCGGAGGATCCAGTAGTATAAATCATTTGATAAACGCCAGAGGTAGTCCCTATGACTACGACGAATGGGCTGCTCAGGGCTGTAAAGGATGGAGCTACACAAATGTTTTACCGTATTTTATGAAATCCGAAGACACTTTGATTCCTGCATTACAAGACAAGAGTAAGAATACATAATGAAGAATAACTGATACACTTTGAGTGCAAAAAAAGCTTTTTACCACCTAAAAAAAAATGCCACGACAATTTTGTCATTGGTATTGTTGCTGCAATATTTTTGCACTACAATCTGACTTTCAAATGATTCGAAAACAACCTTAAAGGTTGAAATATCTTGCAGTTATATTTTTATTGCTTCTTTACTAGACGTACATATATTGTTCTTCAATCACAATTTTATTGTTGGAAGGTTGCTGCTGACAGAGAAAATACTAAACCAATCATTTATGCTGGAAATGTTCAAAAATGGAGAGTGAAGTCATTTTGACTTAATCGGTACAAAGTATACATTTTATAAATGAATCTTCCAATGACCACACTAAAATTAAGTTCTAATACTGTAAACGACAATCTTCAAATGTAATAACCACCGGCTTTGACTTCAAGTAACTCGACGGATGCCACTATTGGAGAAGAAACTATGCTAACCCTTCGGGAAGACCATGACCATAACTTGATTGTTATACGATACTTTTGCTAAAGTTTTTGGTTTTTCTGTATAATGTTTTGGATGTTGTAGTTCGGTTTTTTTCTCTTTTTGACCATGGTCTTGTCTAATGCCTGATTTTTAATTTAACTTTTTGGTACATGTATATTGGATGTTTTTTGTTATTAACACCTTGGCGTTTTTAGTCATAGTAGTTAAAGGATTTGGCATTATGACTACAGGTACTTTAGTTATTGCATATGGCTAAAAAATACCTGTAGTTGTCATCTATTGTCACAATGTGTCTTGCTAATGATGCTTTAAGATATGAACTTTTCAATGGCTTTCAAAATGAGAAAAAAGAAGTATAAGCACTGTTGATAACATTTGATTTGTTTTTGTATTACATGATTTATTTTCCGTGTGGACTAAAACCATATTAGTTTTCTCATAGAATACCGTTCAACTAGAGGTCCACTAGCAGTATCTTCAAATCCATCTACCCCTTTAGCTGATGTGTTCCAAAACGCTGCAGCTGAACGAGGATGGCAAGTAGTAGATTGCAATGGACCAAACGTGATTGGTACGTACGGGTAGATAACGAGTTGTACATCGTTTTACTTTTTATTGAGCCCGGTGTAGAATACCCATGCGAGAGATCAAAAGTACACAGTAAAAAAAAACAAAATAAACCCGAAACAACTTTAAAGACAGAACGAAAACAAAAGAACAAAAGCTTGGACGCGATGAACTCCTGAACAAAACAGGAGTAGAATGAGGTGGTCCGGAAGAGTAAGCTTAATTATCCATTTGTATTTTTTACTGAAATTATCTGCAAATGATCAACCTGACATATACACTAGTTTTCACATTCAAATATGTACATTTTGAGTCCAAAAACTGTAGAGGTAAGTTTTGACTAACATTTCTTTATCAACAGAGTCCGACATTACAGTAACTCGTATTGGAAATAAATTCAGATAAGTCAGGAACGGAAATACAAGATCAAAAAGCTTTTAAAACACATTTTTCACCAATAACTAACTCTCTGTAAAATAAAAAGACTCTGAATTGTGTAACTGTCGCTTTTACCTTGCTTTAAGAATGGATTTGTTGGGTTTTAGACATATTGTATTTTTTGGGAAAAGTCAACTTCATTGGTAGCTTATTATTAAAAAGTTAATATTGTAAAGGATAGTTGTCTGACATTTTGCAATTACACTTTATTTTGGCATTAGCATAAACCATGTGTTTTTAGACAATTAATATATATTTTGCATTAAATCATTTTGGATGAATGTTCATTTGTCTTAGCTGTAAAAAAAACTGGTATGCTTATCAGTCTCGCTATCAGATTTCTTTAACGAGGTTGGTATTTCTTTACTTTATCTGTTATTGTCTTTCTATTCTGTATCGACCTCAAGGTTTTGTTTTATTGTATTGTCTCACCACTGTCCCAGGTCAGAGTTTGTTGATCAATCAACAATATGTATAACCTTGGCATATACTTAATGCCAGAAGTAGTCGTTTTATGTTGAATTTTGAAGTTGTCGATTTTTGTTACATGTGAAATGTTTCACATATTATTTCTTTGGGCTCTTTTACAAATTGCTCTCGGTGTGGACCGTTGTCCATGTTAATGCCAGATAGTAAATCTGCAAATGTTATATTATTTCTAAATTGTTTTTTAAACAAACTTATAAAAAAACAAAATGGAGAATAGATCTACCTATAAAATTTATCTATACCCAAGAATATAGGCTAGAAATTTCTCTATTTTCCATGTTTACATATCACGTATTTGTTTACTTTTTATGAATATTATTTTTGCTGAATTTGTGATGTCATTAAGAAATGCGTCTTCAGAATTCCTTAATTTTGGTTTGTATATTTCTTTTGAAAACGAGAGTATAGGGAGAACGATTAGGTCAAAATAATGATATAAAATTGCGAGAACTAGCATGAATGCTTTATTTTTAGGTAAAAACATATTTTATCTATTATTTATTTCGCAGGAGGGGGCAAAAAATCTACAATACATACACATAGTAAGATCTCCGGTCTCTTGTAGGTTACTGCCCAATACAGAATAATATTCGCAATGGTCAGAGGTCAAGCACTGCAAGTGACTATCTGAGACCGGCTTTGCAAAGGCCAAACTTAGATGTTAGTTTAAACACTTTTGTCGGAAAGGTGAGCTGGAATTTGTTTTGTTTTGTTATGGTCGAATAATCTTAAGATTAGAAAATGACAAAACACAAAGGCTGTTTTGTTTAATATAACAAAGAAGTCGTTTTTGAATAAACCAAACGTGAAAACACACCAATTTCAGAATGTTAAGAGAATCAATTGATTTTTTCTAGCATAAAAGCATGTTTGTTTTGCTAATAATTTTGCCTTCAAATAGCGAAAACAATGTCAGCGATAAGTGCTATGTTCAGTAGATGGAATTATCGTATATATTGCAACATCCTGAATATCACTTTCATTTGGAATACAAGTACTGTTTGAAATAATAAATCTTTCACTAATCGCAGCAACCTATCAAATAAGACCTTCCAGATAACATATAGGTATTATTTAACGCAATTCTTTTTATCTATAGATTCGTGTACATGGAGAATTTTAAATATAGAGTACAGAGTCCGTATACGAAATAATAATACATTTATATGTTGTTTTACTACAAATAGAACTTTTAATTTGGTATAATGAATATATTTTGATATTTAATGACATAGATTGAAACAATCTTTTATTTCTATAGATACTAATTCATCACGGAAAAGCTGTAGGTGTAGAATTTCAAAAAGAAGGTAAGCGGTGGAATGTTTTTGCCAGAAAAGAGGTGATTTTATCTGCCGGAGCAGTGAGTTCCCCAAAGATTCTTAAATTATCTGGAGTTGGACCCAAATTCGAACTTGAC
>JAULBM010328040.1:0-13176 GCA_032357055.1 Geukensia granosissima | reverse complement strand
TTCCGGTGGTGTGATACCTATTTTGCCGTATGTCTTATGGACTTTGATTTGTTCGGTAATTGTGTTTTATACTTTATCTACTCCGCAATATACATTTCAAGTATCAAATTTGCTATTAGACGTTAATATTTGACATAAATATACTATTTCACTTTGCGGCTATTTTGTTTATTTCGGTTCGCCACGAAATAAATTTAAGAAAAAATTTCAAAATTTACTTAGTTACACTGAGAACATATTCACAGATGACTGAAACCAAACATATAACTCTCTATCGGGACATAGTTTTAATCATGATATCTGCAGGACTGTATAAAATATTGAAATGGAGAATTAAAATCTTGAAATTTGAAAAACTCTACGATCCAAAAAATGTTGGCTATTACTAGCTCTTCACTTATTCTTGAAACGGACACAAATTTGATGCAAAAACGGAACGCAGATTATATTTGAAAAACAGTTCGCTCGCTGAAGCAGTATAGCATATATCAAAACTTAATTTGATTACGGTACTGCTTCCCACCGATCAATATCAACTGATGTTTCGAGAAATGACTTTATTTGGTTAGTTAATTAACTTGCTTGAATGATAATGTTATTATGAAAAAAAATAAATTAAATAATCACTGGAACGAAAGTGAGATTTTGTCGCTGAAATCTTCAAAGATTGATGAAATTAGATAAAAATAAGTTACATCAATTGTTTTTTTTTTAATTATTTCTATTTAAGGAATATCAATAACAATATATAAATAAAGTCAATAAAACAATTATTACAGAATTGGCAACAACGGAGTTTTTAAGGACTGATGTAGTTTTTGTCAAAAAAACACCCCCACCTTACTACTTTTGATTAAATAAATAAGATGTCCTAGCATTGTTTACATCCCAATATTGTTTATTCTATTCATCATCTGCCTAGTCATCCACAAAATCCATATAAAGACTGGTTTTGCTTTTTACTAATTGACCATTTTGGTTTAATTTCTCCATTCAGAAATGACGGAATGAACCTCGTCATTGTCTAGTTTTGTCCATTTTCTGGCATCTCTTTCCTCAAAAATCCATCAGTAACTTAAATATATATTCCTAAAGAGAAGAGTATCTTATTCTACATTATTAAATTTAAATTCTTTTCATTTGTCTTTGATTTTATTTTTATCTGATATTCATACAGACTTGACCTGACCTAAACGTGTATCCACAAAAAAGGATTATGAGCTGTAGGCTCTTACACGTCTTGCTTTTTAAATGAATATGGATGTTGTTAAATGCTGTTTAAGGTGAACACATTACAGACATATACGGACAAAGAAATCTTACAAGTTGCCCGACAGTAACACAAACAAATTCAAACCCAACAAACGGGCAAATCAAAAATTAGTTAAATGACTGTTTAAAAATAGCTTGAATAGGGCAGATAATAAAAAGATGACCTTTTAGATAAATTTAATTGATACACTGGCCGAAAAAGGAAAAATGAAGGCGTTCACATAGTGCTAGTTATTCGAAGAAAAAATACGCCATAAATGAAGAAGTATAAGACCACAGGTATTTAAGCTTCGTTTCGAAGTTCTAAACTAGTTTACGTTTTCTCTTTAAAATAAAAGGTTTCGCAAATTTTTTTTTTTCAATTTTGAAAGGTAACCCACTTAAGTTTTCTTTTTTCCATTTCAACAGAATCCATCAGTGAGTTTATTCCTTTTCGTTCATTGGGACACAAGGTATTCAGGAATCTGATCTCAACCAGCTGATTGCTTGGTGCAGATTCTTTGTGTTTATAACGAAGTACGTACAACTTGGTTTCAAATAAATAAATTATTTTGATATGTTTGGATAATTATATTCATTTGAAACACCATTTTATACCTTTTATCTCCTGTTATACTTATTAATTGTTGTTTTTTTTTATATGTTTAGGTATTGCAAATAGAGAATCTTTAAAATTTTCAAGAGATTTTATTCGCGTTTTACAGTAGGCAGTAGTGGACCATTAGAATGTATTTCATCTGAATATCTAAGCTTGAATCATCTGGCCTTGACATTTTGACTTGTGATATTTGTGGCTTTTTTATTTCTTTTGGCCATATTTTTATATAAATTGATTTTGACAACAGTTAAAAGAATGTGTCATTACAATTTGATTTTTGACTGACCTATTTGTTTCTTCTTGCTAATTGTAATTAATAAACATCTTACTAGAACTGATCAGAATCCCGCACATATACAAATTTTTATATTATTGTCTTATTGAGCTTAACTCCAAACAACACATTTTGTATTTCAAACCATAACTGTTATTTAGTTTTTTGGAATATTTTAATCAGCTTTTTTTTAGTTATAGTGTCTTTTTAAAATTATTTGAGATATAATAGATCTAATGTATAGTATACCTTATTCAAAGTTAAGTTTATCTAATAGCGATGAGTTCTCCATTAGTAAAGACAGTAATGTGTGTCGCTTGTAAAATTCTCTTAAGGTCATTTTATAAAAGTGTAATTTAGTTGACTCCACTTGAAAACTCTCTAAAGATTTCATGTTATACCTTTGAAACACTTGAATAAACAATAAGGCAAACGTTAAGTCTTAAATTTTACACCAGCTTTTGGAATCATTTGAAAATAAAGGTACACTGGTCCTCAGGTTGACCAAGATAATTTGACGAACATAGTTGATAACAGTTAACATAGTTAAATTTTCAAATTTGTGCACCCCTTCTCACCCAAGTGCGGCCGTCGAAATAGGCCGTTCCGTAGTTCCACCATCAGGTATTGCACTTGTTTAAAGGGTGTCCAATGGTTGAGCATGATACATAAATACTCAATCATGAGTACCCAAGTGAAGCCCCGGGAAGAATACTTACTAGATATCCCGGCCCCCACCTGGCGACATTGATTCCCAAAAGAGGCGTTCCTGATTGTCTAGATTTATGAATTCACAACCCGACCTAAGGAAGACTTTTAAGGCGCCTCGTGTTTAAAAATGCGAATTCTATGCACGTAAAGAAACTGTTGCAACTGCTCGTCTTTAATGTTCAACAGGCGAATAGTTGCAATGTTTAATTTTCCGACGCTATCCAATATTTTCCAGTGGCAGAAAAATTGTCCTACACTTAATGTCCTCAATTTACAGTCTGCACAGTTGATTAAATGTTTGTTAACTTTTTCCCCTCCAGAATACAACATGTTCATAGTTGTAGGTTTGTGTTTTGCTCTATATGTACAGTATGTGTCATGTTCCGCCTTGTTCATGTTCTCAAGATCACCGAGTCGATCTGCTTGACTTGTCCCTTTCGGTTTTCCTTCGCTTCCTCATATTGCCCGCTGCAAAAGTCAGTAAATCAATCAATAAAATATCGTGGTAAGTGGTATATTTGAAATGTAACTATAGGCATTATTTTTAAAGAAATTGTTTCGTGCCCCACGAAAATCTTTTAAACTAAAGGCAACATCTGAAATGAGCAATTGTGCAGTACACAACCCAGAAATGATGAAAATTGTGTCTTTCTGACTTATATTAAATATTCATTCTTTAAATAAATGTAGTTTTTGCAAAATTCGCAAAACTGACGTATAGTTGTTAATCATTTTGTTTACACCGGTTGAGAGGCTTGAAAACTTCCAGAAAATTAGAACAATTAAGCGAATACAGCTATCCGTTAAAATGCATCAATTTAACAAAATAAGTCTAAATAATGCCTGTTACATTTCCTATCTCGGAGATAATTTAGCTACATGGTGCGATATACTCAAAGAAACAGTTGGTGTCAGTGCAAAGCATTTAAATACGATCATCTACATAATAGGAATATGTTGTTGTCTATGGTCTATGAATAGTTGTGAATACTGTAGAGAATAGCCTATTGTTAACTAAAAGTGTATACTTCCAATTTACAATAATATGTTTACATATTTTTAATATGTTCACATTACATATTGTAAACAATTCGTCTATGAGACAACAAAATACATTGACAAGAAAAACTAGAACTTGAAATTAATCAGCAAGGAATATTTTAATATTTTTTGTGATGGGTTTTGGAATTATTGTTCTTACATAACATATTCCCAATGTTAGTATTGTCTGGTAGGAGCTTTCAAAACAGTTTAAAAGGATGCATAATCGCATCAAATGGCCATTAATAAAGAAAAAAGCGAAACAGTCCATTAGAACCTGGTGTCTTTCCTGCAATTAATGTTGTCAGTATCATTCGAGACATCAATATGAAAAAGGAGGAAGTGTAAAAAAAGTCTTATTAACTGTCAGAAGAAGGGAGCTCGTTTGAACTATCCGCATGGACAATATATTTCTACAATGATGAGCATTAAAATCCAGATTTGTAAAGATTCTTCAAATTTAAGCAAAAAGATTTGACTAAGAATTGTAATAAACAGCACTTCATCGCCAGTTAAATAAAATATGGAAAAAAATATTATATAAGTTTAACAACTCTAACATGCAAGGAACACTGCCAAAAGTTCACCTCTCTGTATTCAAACGAAAAAAAAAAGATTTTACTCTGGATGGTATTACAAAGAAGCATCTGAGCAAGTTTTATTTATTTCTATGAAAATTGAAGTTTAAATATTTTATTTCAACCTTACGGTTAACCAACACTAAAAAAGTTAATGAATCCATGTAGAATTAACAGAAATTTACAGGTTATATTAACAGCCAAGGACACTACTAAAAAAGAAATGTTTCCTAATTTTTCATATACTGATAAAAATCAAAAATTTAGAACGTTCCAATTTTAATTTTTGAACAAATTCTTACGATCATTTAAATTTAATAACATTTTTTTTAAATGATGAATTGTATTGTTAAGTTAATCAAATTTCATTTTACTGCTGGATAAAACCAAAAATTATTAGTGTTTGGGATTATATTCAAACTTTCAATACCAATAATATCCATCCTCAGATTTTTCTTCGGACAAATATCAACATTTCTAGAGCTGTTTTTGACCCCTTTTCATATATGGTAGTAATCCTGACTGATTGAGGCCTTCCACGTCAAGTCAGCTGAGGAAGGCCAGGACAAAAATTTGATGACTATCAAATGAGACAATAATCGTGGTACTAAATTGTAAAAACATGTCTACTGGCGCATTGAAAATGTTTTGCAGATTTGATAAATTTCACAGTCGTTCAAAATACGGTGTTGTGCATCTTTTATACACTTGGATATAAATATAGAATATTGACATTTTCTGAGTCAGAAATTCAACTTTTGAGACTTGCATGCAAAAACTATGAGCCATAATGCCAAAAATCTTTACTAAAATCACATTACTTAAAGATCCCATTAAGGTTTTTGTCCGATGGCTAATTTTATTACTACTTTAACCTACATTTCTGTGGAAAAAGCCTTATTTTGTATTCCTACTTATGACCTAACGCTTAACATCCGGGCTGTTCTTGCGCCGATTTTCTCATTCAAATAATGTCCTGATGGCAGCGAAAGCAGGGGGTTAAGAACAAATCTTGTCTGAACGATTAAGATAGCGTGATCCGAAGTCGGTACCTTTCAGAACAGATAAATTTAAAAAAAAGAATATGGAATACATGCCAGCATTATACAACCCATATCTTAAATACGTCTATTGCAAATATTTAAAGCCAAGTACAACTGTGTAAAGCGCTTTTCTGGATATACCATCATCAGAAACGTATTGGGTCAAAAGTAGGAAAACAATCAAACTTAATGAATTTATAGTTAACATTTGCTTGTTAGGTCACTTCCTGAAATCAAAATAAGGAAAATTAGAACATCAATGAGTACAAAAGCGACATATATTTTCAAAGATTTAGATGCTGCCAAAAAATATAATTCGTGACAAATATGTTGTCGTACCAACGATCATTTTGTCTGCCAAAAACTTTCATCGATTGTTTAATAAATGAAGTAGGCTTTAGGAGAAAACATGATTATCTAATTACAAAGCTACAACACCTTAAAAATCATTTATAATCATAAATAGAAGCAGATACTAAAAAACTCCAACGACCTGATGAACATTCGCACCAATGATCTCTTTTCTCTTAAAACAGTATTATGAGTTTCCTGCCCTCTATAAAGTTATATATATCGTGCACTTTTCAAATCAAGATTAAAAGGTCTACTTGATAGATCCTTTATTTAAAAACGGATAAATAAATACAAATATATAGTTGTCGATAAAAAAATCAAACATACGCAGGATGATATTATGAAATTTTAGATTTCCAAATGGACAATATATACACCTGGTCATAAATATGGAATATTGACATTTTCTGAGTGAAAAAATCAACTTTGGAGATTTACATGCAAAAACTATTAGCCAGAATGCCAAAAATCTTTACGCAAATCTCATTATTTTACTTCTAACCGTCCGATGGCTAGTTTTATGAGTATTATTAGTTCTGAACAGACATTTTTGTGAAAAATGCTAATTTTGTTTTCCGGATAAAATCCTGTCAAATGTTTTATTTCATCCAATTCATTATTTAACTAACTTCTAATATCATCCTGCAAGAATTATCTGCCATTTCCGTATATGAATTTTGCTTGACAAAGTCTAGCAATATCTATTTCTAATGTAAGGTCGAAAATAAAAATATTCCAGTTTTTTAACAAGTGTATATATCGTCCGTTTTGTGGCCACATTTTACAGCAGACGACCGGCATTCCAATTGGCTCTCCTTCTTCACTATTTTGAAGCAGGCTTTCCTCAAGAGCTGTCGCAAACAAAAAGAAAGAAAGTTAGGCCAAACCTTTAATATCAGCTTTAGTTATGTTGATAATATTATTTCACTTAACAATGCTCGATTCGGTGATTTTCTTCACCCAACTTACCCTTATAAGCAAAGATTTAAAAGATTAAAAATTAAAGACACAACAGATATTCCCAATGTCTGCCTCATACTTTGATCCACCTCTTGAATTAGACAATAGGGGATACCATAGGGGATGCAAGCGTGATTACTCAAACTATCCACTAGAATACTTCCCTGCTCATTGACAGTTTGATCCCACCTGCCCCAGAATGTGGCGTTTATATCTCCCAGCCCATACATGTGTCCAATTCAGCGATTTCCAAGAAGAGCTAAGTTATTAAAACAGAAACAGTTCATACAGGAATATTTGTCTCCTTAGTTAAAGTCATCACTTAAGAAATTTTATGGTCATTACCAACGTCTTGTCGGCCGGTATGGGATATCCGTATATAGAAAGGTGGATCTTATCGTGTAAAATTGTGGAGTAACAATGAAACAGACTGTTGACTTTTTCCACTTTGAAATTACAATCCCTTACAGCATTCATCTTTGGAGTCTCCATTTTTCAGATATTTTGGTTTGTTGCAAGTGTCATGATCCGTCTTGTTTATGTTCTTGATATTGCCATATCTGTCAGTAGTTTTTTGTATTTTTTTTTTTTTTTTTGGGGGGGGGGGGTTGCCTTAATGTTCGTTTTGATATCCTTTGTCTTGGTGACTTTTCATTTGATGTATTATTCATACCTTATGACATTGATCAGTTACCACTTTTCGGTTCAGTTTAGTTTCTTACATTAAAAGGAAATCAGTTACATAGAGTTCGGACAGATAACGACCTAACCTTTAACATTTCGAATACATCCGTAAAAATCTGATACCGGTTTTTAATCAACACCAGGAATTGCATAAACTGCTTCGTAATTTGACAAAATAATAACAAAACAATTTGCTGTGCAGAATGTGAACGCGACTATATTTCACTTTTCATTTCATTCATCGTATTACAGCTTTTTCTTCGATTGCAAAACCCGTCCGTGGTTGTTTTAGATGGTTTTGTGCCGTTTTGTCACACCACGGTCCCAAGTTACGTGCAGGGGGCGGTTAGATACTCACAATCATATTCAATCCACCACATCCCATATGTGCCTGTCCTATGCCGGTGGATGTCGTTGATTTTATTTTTAAGTTTTACTAGTGTTACATTATAAACATCGTTTGTGTCGTGGTTTTGTGCCCATCAGATGTCAGTACATGTAGGTAAAAAAAAACTTTCATGGCGTTTTGTGTAAAAAACTATCGCATTTATTTATCTGATATTCGCAATGGATAACATATTGATTAGAGAATTTATGCTTTCAATTAAATTTTTTTTAATCATTTCATACGCTCATATATATATATATATATATATATATATATATCTGTTTTTCATTGAAGCGAGGGTTTGTCACTTTCAATCGCAAGTTATATGACCCCCATTAATTTTTCCTATTATACTTACATCTAGGAATATGCTTTTTCACTCGTGAATTATAAAGATCACGACAATCTTTCACTGGTATGGGAAATTCTATATATCTCGTTCCCCTTAAATTCAATTAGGAGAATATATTTCTGATCCCACTCCTGTTTTGTAAGGGAGTTAGTGGATTCCAACCCTTTGCTTTTTTTTTTTCGTTTTATCTTTTGGTTTGTTTCAAATATGTATTTGGACTATGCACTTTTGATCTCTCACATTGGTATTTTACACTGGACACGGACTCTTAAAATATATCCTATATCTATGCAATATACACTGGTATATATATCAGCCCATATAATAGTAAATTTTCGTATCTGTTTTATGGTTAACTCATACCCAAATGACCAGCATATCTTGTGTCAATTCCATTCAAGAGAAAAGCAGTTTCCCTGATCAACATTCCCTTACACTCCGTACTATTCATGTAGATGAACACAAATGTAGCTGTTTACAATTCTAGTTTTTTTCTTTTTAATTACAGATTTCACGACATTTTCTCATTTCTTAAAGGTTTCAACCTTATGTTTTTTCTAGTTATGTCCATTTTCTGGCATGGTTAATAACAGAATCCATCAGTTATATAAATTTTCTTCTTAAATGGTACATTATTAATAATGATGATTTTGAAACTTATTGAAAACAGTTGTTTGTTTGACTCGGATTACTGTGTATCTGTAACGTAATACGTAGAGCTCGATCCAAAAAAAAAACAAAAACAAATGGCATCTTCGAGTTATTTTTCGATTAGATTGGATATTTTTGTCGTTCAGATACCAAGGTGTTTACATTTTCTCTCCTGAATTTCTGTCCTCTTCGCGTATAATGTAATTCACGCGAGACAGAAATATTTTTCACTATAACAAAATGTTTACTAAATCAGGAAAAACGCATTATCTAATTACAAATCTATTGTAAATATCAACAAGATGACAAGATTTCAAATTGAAATTCTTTAGATATTGACAATTTGGTTCTATAGTTTTGATTGGAAAAGTTTTCCGTTCCTATACCGGTTGTGACTAACATCGATTGTGACTATACACCGGCTTTGACTTTTAGTAACACGACGGGTGCCACTAGTAGAGCAGGAGTTGCTTACCCTTCCGGAGCACCTGAGCTCGCCCCAGGTTTTATTTTATTGGGGCTCGTGTTACTCTTGCCTTAGTTCCCCATGTTGCCTTTGTAATATTTTATTCAATTATTGTATAGTGATATTCTTTGTATTGTTTATCCTCTGATAAAAAAGGTAGTTAGTCTATCATTTATGTGTAATTTAAAATTTTACATTCGGTTTTGTATTAGGGTTAGAGAATTTATATAAACCGAGTGTTCATAAAATTAATAGTGTTTTGGGGTTAGACAAGAAACATAACAACTCAGCTAATAATTTGACTTTCCAAAACAAATAAAATATCACCGGGTTTTTATTACAATGAGTAACACGACTGCTGTCACTGGTGGAGCAGGAGTTGCATACCCTTCCTATTTTGTAGGGTTCGTGTTACCCCAGCTTAAGTTTTCAGTGTAGTGTTGTGTTCTATGTTTGTCTTTCGTTCCTTTTTGTTGGCCATGGTCTTGTCTGTCTTCCGACTTAACAATATCTGTCTGCCCCTTTGGTATCTTCGAATTCCTTTTATGATAAACAGCATTACCACTTGACATTACTCTTAACTTGTGTAGTGTGGGGTGCTTTGTAAGTACTGGGTTGACGTCTCTGCTGGTTGAACATAGGCCCCCTAGGTTTTTTACCAGCCTAGTTGTCAGATTTCTCCTATTTTAAATTTATCAAACAATTTTTTAATGAAATTCGCTGCATTATTTAAATTTCTAAAGCACCTAAAATACAGAAAGGTCTCGAAAAGTATGGTACTTACCAGTTGTCCCTGTCGTCGGATTTGACTTCCAAGTTCGATTTGTTTGGATTTTAGTGCTTCTCTTTCTATTTTTTTTTATTGTGGACTTCCTATGTTTTTGTTCTCATGCTACTGATGAAAGGCTACACCTTGAAATATACATAAAGCATACCAAAAGTCTCCTTATTTATTAAGTGGTAATTTTGTATTTTAACTCCATTTGAAATCGGTAATGTGTGGATTTGGTCTATATTACACTTCTGGATTCTACATGAATAACATAATATAGGAAAAGCTTGCATTTCAAAATTATAAAGCAACACTTTTGTAGGCCTTTGAATACATATGTGCAATGTTCCGCGGGTTGATGTCTGTAAATTAGAGAAAATTAAACTGGCCCTACCTTTCATGAAATAATGTCAATCTTTGTCTAGTATGGCCTTCCATTAAAATTGCATTATTTGACAAGTTTATCCTGATGTCTATTGCACATCCGCGCAATCTTGTAAATAATGTAGCTAAATTATTATTATAACATAGTCATAGAACAAAGTTAGTGTCAGAGCATAACATTTAAAGTCGCATTATCTGAAAAAATTGCTGTCTATAAACTATGTATAGTAGGTTGGCCTGCACGAAAGTAACTGCAATTTACTTAAGACATACATGTCTTTTTTGCAACTATAAGCGCACAATAATATAATTATAATATAAATATAATTCTGTTGATCATTTCGACTCTTATCACTTTTTTTGGAAAGAATTATGTCCTGTCAAAGTACAAAGATATGACAAAAGTGAAAATAACTATTTTTAAAATGGTTTTAGTAGAGCTGTAATGGTCTTTCAAATATAGAATATTCAAAAGAAATAAATTCAGTACCATCTTTGTTTTTAAAAAGCGCAGTTTGGTTATTTGAACTGGAATTCTTTATTTTAATATATTAAATTTTATTATAAATTCTTAGATACTGTACACCAAACAACATAAGCAAATGCAAAAGAATTACATTTCAAAATCTTGATATTCCTTTTGATTCTACAAAATAACACGTAACCATTGTAACCATTTCCTTCACTCTAACAATCACATACTTAACTCTGTCAATGGAGCCACATTTTTCAGAACTGTTAAGCTTCATATTACAATAATACGCAAATTCTCTTTCCTGTTTAAGAGATTTTTTCATTCATAATAAAACTTGACTTCAGGATCATATTCAAATTTTCAACAAGAAATATTTATTTTCCCTAATAACATCGTTCATTGACATCTTTTAACCTTGGCATTGAGATTAGTTTTTTTTTCTAGGACGTGTCTGCATGGGAGGAACATGTATAGTCTCAATGCTCTACAACAGATTGTGGATTTTGTCCATCAAAGAGCTTGTCAAATATATGTCAATGGTATTACCTCAAATGAGGCGCCAACAAAATATTAAGCCTTAAATATAACAAAACGACTTGCGCCTCTGAAGTTAATTCACCTTTTTTCTTTTCCTGTATTATTTCAATGTCTGACTTCAAACTATACATGTAACAAGGCTTTGGGGGGGGTCCCGCAAGAGGTTCAGACATGTCCCATATTGATATAGCGCGCGAATGAAAATGTAAAATGAATATCTCCCAATTCATTATTGCAGATTAGAACGGAAACAGAGCCATATTTTCTGTAATAAAGAAAATATGTCCATTTAATCATAGAATAAATTTAACAATAATTATCACAGGTAAACATCTGTTCAAACGATTATAACAGAACTAATAAAGATCAATTGATGTGTGTATGTAATTGAAAGTATGTGTATGTAGTTGAAAGTAATGTAGCATGACTAGTAATATTTCTTAAGTAACGACTTACATTAACATTACAATTACAAAAATAGGCTCATAACACTCTTCATCCAATATGTTAAAATTGAATTGACCACATTACATTGCACATTACCATTACACATTGCTATTACCCAGGCCTGCACGCAAGACATAGAATGCATAGACTTTCTTTAATTAATTAAATAGATTCGTCATTGTAGGTTTATGTGAGTGCTTTTGTTTCAGAAACATAAAGCGATCACAGACAAATTTTTTTTTTTAATTTAAAATATCAAATTTCATATATATATTTTTTAATAATGGGTGGTTTTACGTCCTCTATATTTCCAGAAACAAAAACTCGCTCAAAAGTGATTTCTCGAATATTATTATAATATATACAAAATCAAAGTGTTTAATTTTGACGACAGAAATGTATATTGGGCTTTCACTAAGGATGTATTTAGTATTCAGAAGAACAGAATTTAGTTTATATGACCACAAGCTCAAAATTGCGGCAAAATTCAGGTCTTAACTCTACATAGTCCTTTCGGCAACCACTGATATCGTTGCTCTATATTACCTTTTAGTTAAGTCTGATTTATATCATTGGCCCGTTTTTTAAATTTCTAATGTGTATCAACCTCATATCCACTTGGTCATAAGTATGGAATATTGACATTTTCTGAGTCAAAAATTAAACTTTGGAGACTTGCATGTAAAAACTATGAATTAGAATGGCAAACATCTTTATGCAAATCTCATTATTTCACTTCAAGCTACAAAATTGTGTCCGATTTAAAGTTTTTTTCCGATGGCTAGTTTGAGGACTTCTTACACCCTCATTTTGTGAAGAATGCTTATTTACTTTCCGGATAAAATCCTTTTAAATGTTTAATTTCATCCAATTTTATTATTCAATTATAATCCAATATCATCCTGCAAGCTTTTTCTGATATTTCCTTATATGAATTTTCTTTAAAAAAGTCTAGCCATAACTTTTTCTAATGTAAAATAAAAATATATATGAGCTACAGTAAGTTTTTCTGTTTTTGTCCATTTCTAGTCTTTCTTAAATTCATATGATTTTCAAATATATGTTACCGTGTCCCAAATGAAAGAAGACCTGTTCTCTTGATGTCCTTCCTCTAACCTGATTTGACATGAGCTACATGGCGAGTGTCCTGCAGGAAGCAGAGACTGCTTACTCTTCCGGAGCACCTGAG
>JAULBM010328029.1:0-13176 GCA_032357055.1 Geukensia granosissima | reverse complement strand
CAATTTTTGTTGCTATCGGATAACAACTTCCTGTTGGACAGAACTTTGCCATTTTCACGAGTGGGGGTATACTTAGCCAACTCCGCGTGCAACACCATGTTTTTAATTGATTAGAGTGTATGGTACCACACCAGTGTTTGAGCCATGTAATATATTTAATTGATTAGAGTGTATGGTTCTACACCAGTGTTTGAGCCATGTAATATATTTAATTGATGAGAGTGTATGATACCACACCAGTGTTTGAGCCATGTTATATATTTAATTGATTAGAGTGTATGGTCCCACACCAGTGTTTGAGCCATGTAATGTATTTAATTGATTAGAGGAGTGTATGGTCCAACACCAGTGTTTGAGCCATGTAATATATTTAATTGATGAGAGTGTATGGTCCCACACCAGTGTTTGAGCCATGGAAGTATATTTAATTGGTAAGAGTGTATGGTCCCACACCTGTGTTTGAGCCATGTAAGTATATTTGATTGGTGAGAGTGTACGGTCCCACACCAGTGTTTGAGCCATGTAAGTATATTTTATTTATGAGAGTGTATGGTCCCACACCAGTTTGAGTCATGTAATATAATGATATAATTGAGAAGAGTTTATGGTCCAACACTAGTGTTCGGGTCATGTAATTTATTTAAATGGTGAGAGTATATGGTCCCACACCATCATCTTAGCCTTGCAAAAACATTAAATTTCTAAATGATTTTCATTTAGTAGTTAAAATTTAAAGAAATCACAAAAATGTAACTGAAATATTTGTGGAAATTGATCAATTCTAGATCTTATGTTTCAATTACTATTGTGCAAAATTAGACAAAAAATATCACTAAAAAGAACTGCAATTTACAGTGTGATAAGTTGTGGACTCAAATCATTTTGCCATGTAATGTTTCTAACAATGACTATTAAAGGTATCATACAATGATTGTAATTTACAGCACTTAGTAAAAAAGGAGTGCCTCTAAAAGCATCAACACCTAAACCAATGATTGGCTCATCCAAAGGAACTCCAAGACCCAAATCCATAACATCTACAATATCAGCAACACATTCCCGACCGTCGGACCAGGAACTAGAGGTCCACATGACAGAGTTTGGAATGAGGAGGGTAAAAGCTGATAACCATTCTTTTGGTATGCATGATTTAGTCAGCTTAATCTAATAGCATGGAAAGCTACAAGAATATCAAAATATCAAAATATAGAATAAGAGTTCTGAAGTTTGCAGTTTGAATTCAGTAATGTGGAAAAATAAAAGTTTTTTTATTTTATTTTCTGGGGTTAAAAAAAAAAAGAAGTTTGAAATGAAAGTGAGTATTGTATTAGACATAAATTTACAGAAAAATGTAGATGTTTTGTAAAAGTTAAACTTTATGTTCTTATGTTCATTTATAGTAATTGTAATTTTGTAATTGGTTAACTATTCAGAATTCTGAGCAGATGTCCTGTAAACTTCGGATGATGCAAACACATATGTAAATTTGTATACAGTGTTTATTTTCAGGATTTTTGGAATTTCAAGTTTTTCTTACAATAATTCAGAGCAATCAGAGATTTTGGTATATGCTTAGTTAATTGTATTGCATACTATTTAGCTTGCATTTAAATATCTTTGTCATACATATATATTGTATAAGCTGTAGAAGATAGCTTAAGCATGAACAATATTCAGGTTGGCTGTAGAGAAGTATTACATGTATTAATAGATGTTTTGTAAGGCCCATGCTGCTTAAATTCATTGGGGATGACATAAGAGAATAATATGGCAGGTCTGACCGAATGTAGAAAAGTGAGGTTTTGTTCCCATCATGCAACATTTTTATAGAATGCTTCTTTGTAAGGATAAGAAAGATTCATATTAGATATTAAAATTAATTGGAAAACTTTAGAATAATTTAAAGTAAGATTAATTTACACACAGATAAATAAATAACTGCTTGTGATTTTAACCTCACTTTTTCAAGGTTAGGTCGGCCATTTCAGGAAGGTTGATTACACCTTTTATACACTATTATGTACAAGATGATGAGTTACTGACAAAATGGAAATAAATATTGCTTTCTCTATTTAAGATAAAACATGACCCATTATGAGTGAAAATAATTGATTATAATTTACTAGAATTTAAAGAAACAATGATCTTTTGATGTAAAATCTTGGTATTTTTAAAAGGAGTTTGGAGTAGTCACCCAATAGAAAACTCACCCTTAATGAGGTTGCCCCAAAAGACATAAATTCTAGGAGAAGTTGCAAAAATGAAAAAAAATCTTTAGAGAAGTGGCCCAATATAAAACAAAAGTTTGGGGAACTTTCCCTAAAAATATTTCAGTATCAAGAAAAGTTGATACACATAGTTATTGAAGAACTTGAGCCATATGGAATTATCATGTTTGAAACATTTTGAGTAATTGAAACTAACAAAAACAATACTTTTTTATATTGTTGCTTGGTACCAATTAAAACATACAAGCAATTACACATGATTCAAACCTAGGTGATTTCAATCTTAGCTTACTTTTAATTACCATCAAAATTTAGTTCTTTTTATCTCTATATATCATTATACAATAATTGTCCAATTTCTAACATACATTAATCAATGAATTGTCACATAGATTTATCTTCAGTAATAATATGTTGATCAAAGTCAAAATTCAAGCTAGTTCTAAGTTCCTGTTGATTTGTGTAATATTAAGTTTAACATTCAGAAAAATTCTACTTTATAGAAAGGTCTTCTCCCATACTTGATAATTTGATAACAGATCTGGATCACAATTTAGGTTACATTCTCCTACAACTTTAATTTCTTTTTGGGCAATTTTTCCTAGCAATATTTGATTGGGGGCACTTCTTCAAGGGTGACTTATCTGTTGAACGATTTTTCAGAGAGCAACATGGCCATAGAACTTTTACCCGATAGTCATGAAATTATCTCAGCTTAAAAGTTCAATCTAAAGTTATGCAATGAACAATATTTTTTAAGTCCCTACATGCAACTCTTATATGTCACAGACACATTTATTTGAATTACCAAAAGAATATTATTTGTAAGATAAATGATCAAAATTTCATTCAATTGATTTCAAAAATGATTTTAGACGACTTTTTAGAGAAGGTGTTATATTGGTTATAAGGAAATAAGTTGTTACAAATTTTTTGCCACTGTCAATTTAAGGGACAAAAAGTGTTTAAACTGAACTGAGTATTCTCTCACTTCATTCTTGAGACATTGTTTACAGGTTAACTATAAAATCAGAGATTTTCAAGCCATTACAGAATCAAATGATTATGTTTTAACATAACCCACTTTTCATGTCAAAAGTTGTCAATTGTACAATGTACAAATTTCAATAAATTTTTACAAAGTAAAAATACTTATATTAATAAAATATAATAGCCATTATTATTTCATTCAAAACGTATTTTCTCATATCACTCCCCCTAAACAAAAGTTTAGATTAATATTTGAATAAAAAATTCATAAGTTGTTGATATTGGGACAAATTGATTTTTAATAATATAAGTAAAAATGTAAATTTCTCTCTGTAGTTCATGTTGACAGAAGTTATTCCTAGGGAGAGAGCATTGTTTGCTACAGCCTTCAATTATTATTAGGTATACAGTAGATATTTAAATGCAAGCAATAATAGGTTATATAGCTACTGTAGTTAGTGCTTACATATGTCAATATAATAAAATACCAATAAAAAAGATATCTCTGAAGATGAGTTTCTTGGGATTTGTAAGCATCAATTTCAGAAATTTTACCAAGAAATGTTTATTTTGGACTTTAAAACAGGAACTTTTATTCATCCAACCAAACATAGTATAACTATTTTATTTTGAAAGTACTGAAAATTTAAAAAATTATTGCGTTCATTTTTTATTTGGATTTTGAAACTTCACTCTAAAATGTGAGCTTAATAAATGTGATTTTAAGAAATCCTGTTTGCAAATATTTTAACAGATTTTTGAATGGGAATTCTTATCACTCAGTCCCATTATTTGCAATAAAAAACATGTTAATTTATGAATTTACAGTAGTTAATTCCTGTTCACTAATTTGACTCCAAGATGAAAAAACCAGAACCCGAATCAATGCTTTTTCATTTACAGAACTATAGCAGGACTACCTCCTGTTTCACTATTTTATATGATGTCTCTATCCCATCCAAATTCACTTTGATGATTAACATTGGACATTTAACAAAGATCCCATAACCTCTTTTGCAGCTAAAATGAGCACGCCACGAGCACGATCTCGCATACGACCTGCAGGTGTATTACCAGGTACATTTCTATTCACTGCTAGCACTTTCTAACAATTATAGCTTCATATTTAACACTGCATTAGTATCAATAATCTGATGTGTTTTCTATTACAGTGGTGTTTTCTTGTGTAAAATCATAACATAGTATCATGTCAGAAATGAGCAATACATTTTGTGGGTTTAGAGGTGGCTTCAAATTATTCTAGTAAGAAAATGAATTTATTATCACATTTCAGTTTTGTTTTTGACGGAATAATCCAGCAAATACAGGAACTACACCCCCTCCCTGAAAAAAAAAATAAATGAAAAATGAAAAAATTTAACAGTTTCATAGTATGTATCATCACAGCCAGTTTGATTATACATAGTTCAACACATCTTGTGGAATATTCAGATTACCTGAAGTTTGGTCCCTACCTTTATTGAGGTAGTTTCTAACCCATTTATGGGGGGATTTTGCAGAAGGATAAATCAAACTAAAGTATGTTTCACATAATTGATGATTCTCTCAAATTTTAGAAAATTATACTTTAAATCATCTAATCTACTAGAAGATGAAACTAATTTTTCACAGTAATGATATAATTCCATATGAGTGCAGAAATCACTCTTCAGCTTTAATGGCTTTAACTTTGGATCCCATAGCCCTGAACGTATATGAATCTGTTTTTCAATTTACATTCTGCATATCTGTATCATAAAAGCAAAATTTAAAAAACTCGGAAATGTGAAACAAACTGGCAGATTAGATAAATGTTTTTTATTCATTTTATTTGATTGGATGTTAATTCTTGGTGGTTTTTGAGATTACATGTAATTAACAGGTATTTAAGAAATCAAATATTCCATATGGTATTATTGCTTGAAAGTTTTGAAAACCACAGATATGATTTTTTCTGATTTGAATCATAAATCCAATATTTTTCTTTCAATTTTTACCATTACCACATTATCATTCTCTTTTTGCTGTATACTATTTTTAGTTTGTCAACTTCCAGTGTTTTCTTCACTCTCAAAAATCATGTTTAACCATTACTTTCAGTTTCATTGAAGCAATAAACTTATTTGAATAATTAATACAGATCTTTTAATTACATAAGGCCATGTAAAGTAAATTTTCCAGTTCTCAGACACTTCCATCCCTAAAAAAGTTGGATGCTGGTGGGTCTCTCATGCTTGTCCATAAAAAATTAAAATCGTTAGAGTGGTGAAATAATTTTGAGGAATGCCCGGTTTTCATATGTTTGCAATTTTTTAGAAATGAGCAGACTTGTTGCTGATAGATTCTAGTATCAATAAAGCTAGTAGAGGTGATCACAGGATGGCATGGGTGAGGTTAGGATATCTTTTGGGTGGCAAGTTCATGTGCCTAAAAGGGCATCAAGGGATTATACATAAATTTTGAGGGTTTTGTTTTGGCACTGAAAAAGATTTCTAAGAAAGCCCACAGTAGAAGTAGGTAAATCAGAGCCCAAGTCCTGACACCAGAGTTTAAACTGTTGAGACACAGTTGTTTACACAGAGTATAAAAATAGGAGATGTGGCATGATTGTCCATGAGACAGCCACCCACCAAGTGACAGTAGAACTTTAACAGAGATCATGTATGTAAGACCACCCTTGCCAAAAACACCTCTAAAAAAACTTTTTAACCATACACACTGAGCAAACAAATTTGTCAGTATATTGATTAAAATGAACACCTACAAGTGGCATCTTTTATTTTACATGTATACTGATTACTGGTACTTATTTAGCTAATGGTTTCTGAATAAATGATAAACTTTTGTGCTCAGGCTGATAGTTTCTAAACCTATATTTTCTGGACTGAAAATTACTAAATAGATGATGTAACCTTGAAACTGACAGTTTACAGAATGCAAAGGTTAAGTCAGCTTTTGACTGGATGGGTTTGACTACCCCTGCTAGTGACATTTATCTCAGTACATAGGTTAAACTGAACACTTCTGGGTCATACAGTTTTTAAGAGGAAGAGTTAAAGATTATTTTATAGACTCATGTTAAGACAGTTCCTCTGTGTATAAAATCTTAACATAAACAAAAAAATACTGATTTTGCATGTTCACATGCCCAGCTATAGATGTTGCACTTTTAAAGAAAAGACTTAATTATATGCCATATTTATAATAAAAATCTAATAATTATAATTCTGTAGACAATGAATTGTTCAATAGTTTACACAATTTGTTATTTCTATTGACCTGTAGTTTTTACAACTTTTTAAAATGTATGTATTCAGTTATTATATCTATTTTAGGATGAAAAGCTTCTTAGTGCCTACTTAAATAGTATAATTAGTTTAATTTTTCATTGCTATTTAAATAACAAATTTCTTCAATAATTTAGTGTTACAAACTTGACGGATGTTAATTGCCATGGTATCGTATTTTACAATAGACAAAATTAGATTTTATAGTTGTAGGAAAAGTTGAATGATTTGCTTTATATCTTTTTAGTTGCCTTAATAACAGTATACAATAATATTTTATTAGATAATTGTAAAGGTGGGTAATGTTGGGTAAGATAAGCTATAATTATACCAAACATATATTTTAGTACATGTCAAATCACTGTTGTAAAGCTTGGAATTGACCTGCAAGAAAAGAGGCATTGTGGGTCTTGTCATTTGTTCCTCTTCAATTTCACATAATTCAAATAAAAGCATTACATTAGAAACTAAAAATTTAATATTAAGGTTTGAAAACTGGAGAAAGAGAATCTTTAGATAAAATTATATAGTTGTTTGAACACCTTTCCTGCAAATGCTAAAAATTGATACTACACAGACTGTAGTATTGTGTTAAACAGTAAATGACTGGGAGGTGTATCGCATACAAATCTGAATTGCTTATATCAACCAGTCAACAGTACTATGCCGAATTAATTGCTGCAATTTTAAATTAGATTTACTTTTTTCAAATAGGATTTATCTCGAGACATTTGATTATGTGATACAGTGATTGATAAATCGATTCTTATACATGCATCATTTCTATAGTCATTACTAATATAAGGACCCCTAAAGTTTTCAATTAGCAACAATTTTTTCTGTCAAACTCTCCGACTCTTGTAGGGGAGAAAAGTGAGCTATTTGGTCTAAAGCTTAACAGTCTTTTTTTGTACCATGTAAGGGATTTCAGGTTTTCCATACATATACTTCCTGTTTAACGGTAGGTTAACTCTTGCTGACAAGTCAATTTAATAGTGTTCATATTTTTCAGTTTGGAAAAAAACATACTGCTTTATATTACTGAATAGATTTTATTAAATTTTTCAAAAGACCTACAATGGTCAGTTTTTACCAGTGATTTGACATAATTAGAGAGCACAATAATAGCATATAATATTAAAACTAGAATATATGAGAGAAATACACTTTTATTATATAATATTCATTTTAACTCCATCCCACCAAGAATAAAAAATAATCCTTCAGTAATTAAATTGCCTTGATGAAATGTCAATCAGTATTCTTTTGCAGATTCCAAAACTCTTAAAAAACCTGCTTATAGCCAACCAAAAAAATTTTTTGTGTACAAGTTACATGACCCTTTGTAATATTACCAAGTTTCAGAATTCTATTTAAGTTTTCAACCTTTGTGGTCACTATCATCAAAATGTGTATATTGGTTACTTCAGAATAAATGTAATTGGCAATAGAAGTAATGGGGGATAACATGGGAGAAATTAATTTTCCTCTAGTTGCTTAACAGTTGGGATATTTCTCCAACCTTAGAGCTAAATCTTAGGCATTATGTATCTTGAAAAAGTGGAGAAACATCATAACCAATGAAGGAGAATCCATGTATAAAATAGGCATGAGCTTAATATAATTAGATACTAACTACCTCTACAGACAACTACGTGTAACTTGGATGTAGAAAATAATGCTTGTTCTAGTAAAACATTCATAAAAGACAATGTATTGCAATATATATATTTTACACTAAAGTTTTTCATTGAACCCTTTACTTTATGAACCACAAAAAATATGGTTGTATTATGGTATGGCAGTATTCATGTGGTCATCGACATGGGTGTTGTTGTCTATAGACAGGTTGGTTTCAGCACAATAATTTGTTCTAACAAAACCATTCTTTTAATATTTTGGTACATAGCCCCACCCATTTTTTGGAGAGTGACTAAAAAGTGTTTTTCTTATGTTTTAATGCAAATAGCTATGTCTTGTCTGATTTAGTGATTTTTTTCCAATTTAGGCCAAAGAAAATTGATTGTTGGTTTCCTCTAACATAAAAAAATTTTGAAGACCAGGCAGGCAGGGTTTTTTTTGGTTGGCGGTGGTTTTAGTTTCGATTGGGTGATGGTTGCCTCTAGTGGTGCTCCTGACAGAGGAGGAATATAAAAAGAGAGGAGGAGGAGGAGAAAGATATACGATCTTTCCACAGATAGCGGCTCTGCTGATATAAATAAAAAAAAATTCATATTTCCAGTGTGGAAAAAATTTTTTTTTTTCAATTCTTTAAAAAAATTATGTGACCCGGCAGTAAAAATGTGACCCGGTCGGGTTAGGGGAAACCAACAATCAATTTTTTTTGGCCTTATTTTTCCATGAAAAGCTCATTTAATGAGCATATGCGCCATGGCCATTCTCTTACTGTTACTTTGATGCTCTAAATGGTCATTCCCTTATTTTGGAAACTTTCTTACTTTTTATCTGATTTTGATCAAAAATGCAATAAAAAGTTACTCCTGTCACTTTTTTGGTAGCATTTACTCATTTTATTATAAAGAGTTTAAAAAATGATATGATTTTTTATTTTTAATCAGATTTTGGTTGGGTTATTTTCATTTGATTCATCTCAGTGAGAGCTTTTGGTAGTAATATGTTGTCAAGAGATTTTCTCTATTTCCTACCATTTTCAAGATATAAAGTATCAAAGCTGACTAAAAATTCAATTTTGCATAATATGGAAATCCTTTGTTTTTCATCTGATTTTGATGAGTTTTTTTTCTCAAAATTATTCCTTACGCAAAATGCAAGAAAATTTACTCAAATTTGGGGTTAAGGGGTCAAAATAATAACCGATCCAGTCTAGCACTTTACTATGCTCAGCAATATACATGGTCTTCACTTACCCAAGTGTTGATTTGTTCAACTTTCCTTTGTCACCATGCTGCAGTCATATCATGCACTTGTGAAGCACCCCAGTTTTACAGTACTTGGCAAATATTTTTAATACCCACCCCCTAAAAATGCACAACAGTTAAAATATTGAAATTTTATTCCAAACCTTGAGTTTCAATGGCAAATTTAGTAAGTTCATTTTCCTCATAGTAAATACTGAATGACTGGTTTTAATTGCAGCAGACAAATATCAATTGTTGAGGAAATATATAAACTTGTAAGTAAAAGCAAAATAGGGTTGAAGGGTTATTTATTTCATATTGGTGTTGGTCATACTTTTCAAAATTTTTAGATAAGAAGTTTTACTTCTGTATACTTTAATAAAAAGGAAAAATAAAAAACTATAATAGGAAAGGAATTGTTATTTTGGATGCCAAAATATTAAAATGTGTGCATATTCAGGGCTCAAACGGCTGAACTTATGCCACTTTATATGAAATTTAATGAAAATGCCAATTATAATCGGTTAATATTTTGATAAATCCTTCCTGATTATTTCAGATATAATAATGATATCTTATTGATTGCCCATCATTAGGAGAAGATTTTTTTATGCTTGGATCACTCTGAAATTAAATGTGATGGCCTTGATAGTTGACCACTTTAAAGAAGCCTTCTGTTTGATGCTTCAGAGCAAGTTTTACTTCAGTTGGTCTAACAGTATGTTTTAGAAGAAAAAATATAAATGTAACTGTTCATAGATGGGTGGATGCAAGTCATATGACAAAATCCCACATTGGCCTTTTCCAGGTGAGCTCATAACAACCATTTGTGATCATAATGCATTTTTAAAAATAAAGAAATGTTTTTGGATGATTTTTGTTTGACCAAAAAAAAAATTGTGGTCATATTATCAGGGGAGGGACTAAAAGGGGTTTTTCTTATATTTTAATGCAAGTTATCTCTTTCTTGTCTGATTTTAATTGGGTTTTTTTTTCTTGTATTTTGAACAGAACACCAAAAAAATTTTGTATTTAACAGAAAATGTGAAATAAGCATTCAAATGTATGATACCTTTCATGTTGTTTTGTTATGAATTATAAAAAGATGGTTATTAAAAAGCTTTTTCAGAACAACTTACATATTGCTCTGTCTAGTGGTTTACTTTATCTAGGGTAAAATATAGTGTCTACACTTACCCCAATGTTCATTTGTGCAACTTTTCCATATCATCATGCTGTGGTTACAAGGAACTTTGTTAGATGTTTATTAATCAAATTTAATATGCTTTATATATTGACAATATAGAACTTTTTGTAATGTTTTAGTTTACACTGTATATTACAAAAATTGAGATAGGTTAAAAAAATAATTAAGTCTTGAATGTGAAGAAAACCTCACATTATCATTGACAGCCTACAAATCAATTTGCAAATGCATGCATTATTTTCTGTGTCATATTTAATATATAGTGTGTTTCATATGCATGCTTATTTTACACTTATTCCACAATTAAGTTGAAGAAGGACAAGATGCAGTAAGGAGCTGAAAATGGCCTAAAATTTGACAAATTTTGAGATTTTACTTTAGAAAATTCAGAAGCTATGGCACCATAAAAGGTATAATAATGACCTAACCAAATCTATGCATTTTCTTTAAAAATATGGTAAATTTGGCTTATTTTTTAATGAAATATCAAGCATGTGCAAGATAATTCTCCAATTTATATAGTTCAATAATGTGAACCTTTCATATGAATATTTCCGTGGTTCTTGCATGCACTCTGTTAAGAGTATAAAAATACTGTCTAAATTGCCAAAATTTGCCATTTTTCTGTAAAAAGTCCTATTTGTCCCACGTTTTACTTAAAATCTCAAATATCTTTCATTAAAGTTTTTAAAAATAATCCTGTTTTGATCTATTTCACACTGTAAAAACATATTTTAGAACATAATTATAGATCCATAAAAAATTTTAAGCTAAATAAGGCTTTTACAGCACCTATACTCCTTTGGTCTTTAAAACATTGCACTGCTCTCATATTCATTGTATTCATAGAAAAATTTTATATTTTATGCCAAAAATAGCACTTATAATCACTAACTGCAAGCAGTACTTTAGTAGGCAAAATGTAGCAAATCTTGAAATTTTGCATGGTAATATAGAGAAATAAATTAAAGATCAAGTGGAGAAAAAACTCTTGTTCAATTTTAATACAGGGTGAAAATCACATTGTGAATTCATCTAATCTTTAGTTTTTATTGAGAATTAAAATTTCAGAATTAACTGTAAACCAAATAATTATTATAATTCTTGTAATAATGTAACAATTGTTGAACATACTATAAGGTATGACATTTCCGTCATTGTGGGATATGACATCAACAGTGTTTTTTTTTATATGCTCAGGAATGGTTTATGATAAATCATGTGTATATTTACCTTATTTTCATGGAGATATATAGTCCTGCCTCCTCAGTCATGGTTCATCAATTATATAACCTGCCGCCGGCTCGGATACATGGTTAGCATAAGGGGTCAATATTTCTTTGTTTCTCTTCTCTCAAACTGAATACAGAGCTGAAGCTTGGTTCAGTAATTGCCATAGTAATGTAGATTATGTCAAAGGTTTCAGAATTTGGAGGAGGCTTCACAGATAACCTTAGGGCAAAATTGTTTTGTCCTTTTTGTCCTTGAACTTCTCCTTGGTTTATTGGTATATGGAACTGAAAATTGGCTAACTAATTGCACTAGTGATGTAGATTTGCCAAAGGTTTTGGAATTTTGATTGCTGCCCCTGGGATGGGGCTTAACTCCCCTAATCATATATTTTAATATTTAAATATGTTCTGATCTCCACCCATTACTCATATATTTTTTTATTCCAACGAAAGGCCGGAATGGTGTCCTGGGGAGTCTTCTCCTGGGGTGGGGCTGTTCCTTATATCTTTATCATAATAAAAATGGTTTAGATCCCCACCCCTAAATCATGTATATTCTTATTCCAAATGGTTAAACCCTTGTGGTCATCCCCTGGGATCGTACTAACCCTCATGTCTGAAATCTGAAGTAATAAAAAAAAAATTCAGATCCCTAGCGCTAATCCATGTATATTCCTAATAAAAAGATGAGTTGAATAGTTAAATCCGTGGGCTTCCTCGTATGTCTGAAATTTTTTTTAAGTAATCTAAAAAAAAAAGTTCAGATACCTACCCCAAAACCATGTACATTATTATAATTAATGAGGGGTTAGAATGGTTATTTCCTGGAGGTCATATTCTGGAGAGGGGTTGCCCCATATGTCCCAAATCATTTGTTATCTTAAAAGTGGTTGAGATCCCCACACGTAAACCATGTTTATTTTTATCCAAATGGAAAAAGAAGTTAAATGGTTAAACCCAGGAAGTCATCTCCTTGGGTGGGGCTTTCCCCCATGTCTATAATCTTAAGATATCTTTAAAACATTTCACCACCCAATCCCTAAACCATACATTTTTACTTTTGAAAAGACAAATTCATTGATTCATCCTTGGGGATTATTTGCTACCAAATTATTTTTATGAATTTTAGCAGACATTTTAGCTTTGACATATGCCAGATGCTGAACAAAGAAGACTATCCAGATTCTTCTGATATTTTAATATGTGCAACTTTGTCACTTTTTTAGCTCACCTGGCCCAAAGGGCCATGTGAGCTATTGTCATCACTTTGCGTCCATCGTCGTCGTCTGTTAACTTTTCACATTTTCATCTTCTTCTTTGAAACCACTGAACAGATTTGAACCAAACTTGGCA
>JAULBM010328019.1:0-23228 GCA_032357055.1 Geukensia granosissima | reverse complement strand
ATATATGTTGCCCGTTGTTATATGTGGCTTCAATGCCTTATTTTGATAATTAAAATCTTAGTTAAAAAGTGTTAGAAGGCTTTATGTTCAGTCTCGTATTATATTCGACTTTTTTTTGTCTACTATGTGATAGGTGCAAATAGTAGAAACCAATGGGACAAAAACATGACCGCCACGGAAACATACAAAATTTTTTTCTTCTGAAACTTGCCCAAATGAACAATATTTTACAGAAAGCATCTATCTGTCCTTTACAACATTTCCTCATTTTTTCCCAATCGGACAACAAACATGGCCGCCGTGCACTATTCATGTTTCTGATTGGCTGACATATAAAATAACTTCTCCTATGAAACCGCTTGCCGAAATGGAACAATATTTTACAGAAAGCATCTATGCAAGGTCCTTTACAAAGTTTGCTCATTTGTCCAGATTTGACAAAACACTTGTACGTCATGGACGATTCCTGTTTCTGATTGGCTAAGAACATAAAAAACACATTCTCATTTAAAACCGCCTGGCCAAATGGATTCATATTTGTTATGAAACTTTTTTTTGGTCCTGTATAAAATTTCCTTATTTTGTCTTTGTCGGACTAAGACATGTCCGCCATGGACCATTCTTGTTTCTGGTTGGCTGAAATATAAAATATCCGCTTTGCCAAATGGAAAATATCTATGCAATGTCCAGTATACAGTTAAACAACAATCATGGCCAACTATTAACCATTTAATGCTTGTTTCTGGTTGGCCCAATTTCAGGTGAGCGATACAGGCACAGCCTTCCGAGCCTTTAGTTTAAATACACGTCAGATAGGAAAAAAAATGTTGAAGGTTTTTCAGTCTGATGACTTAATCATACATTATAAAATAAAGAACGAGATTTATTCGCATATCCGCCCGTTTTTTCTTCAGCTCCTTCTAACTTGTTTCCTAAAATACAATTGTATCTTTTATTTCTAAAAGTTGGCTTATCTTTTTTTTTTCATATTATTCAAGAAGGACACAGTGTAAGCATTTAGAGATATTTATACACTTATAGCTTTATAAATAAACAACGATTTAACATCATCCAAGCACTGAGGAAGAAAATATAACAAATTCAAACAAACAAACTATTCAACATCTATTTCTTCTTGTGAACTTTCTCCTAGCGAGTCTTTACCAGGTTCTTCAAACCTGCTTGAATAATTATCAATTTGTTCATTGTCAGATTTTTTGTCATCAAATTCCGAATGTTCATAAGTAATTTTGGCACTATGTTCCATTGCTTTGGCGCGTAAAGCAGCAATGCTTTCCGAACGGATTTCGTCCCGGTCTTTAGTACTCTTGCCATCATCAGAAGACTGTTCGTCTACATCTGTAAAAGTTTTAGCAGCTTCTAATGACTTCTTGTGCATACCTAAAACAAATTCAATCTGCTCGCTGTAAAATGTGAATATTGATACGGTAATGATATCATAATATGAATATAAATAGTGCATACAATTTTCAACCGACCAGGAAACTAAGTTTTCCTAAACTTCGGTATCAATGAAAACACGTCCAATTGGATTTAGTGTTAAATATCACAAGGAGTAAAAAAAGTAGCGAATTGTGCAAATGGAAATTTAAAAATATATAGACAGGAAAGTAGAAAATGTTATAACAAATATAAAATGTTTTGTTCAATATTCAGCTATTTGCAAGAAAGTCAATATTAGTACCAATAAAACCATATATTAAAATTTTATAATAATGCTCTGGCGATATCCTTTAGGGATAAGTTTATTAAGATAAATTTTAAAAACAGGTGGATTAAGTTTAAAGGAGTGAGTTCGGTACATGTATGAACCGTTTTTGGCCCTAAATATTAAGGGATTTTTAAATATCAACAAAACATACCCTAAGTCATCATAAGAACAGTACAATTGTAGCTTTTTAAAAAATCAGACATGACTTTGCATTTTTTTAAAGTGCACATGTAGTAACTGATGACGTCATAAACATGGGTGAAAGTAGAAAAGTTTACAATTTTTGTTGAATTTTGTACCGGTTTTCGTTAAAATTTGTAATGGCTGCATTTGTGTTCATTCAAAATATTTACGGGATAAAATAATGCAATTTTTAACAAATTTGTTGAAATTTACGATTTGAGACCAAGTTTTAGCTACTGCATCATCCTGATAGGAATATGTTTTGTCAAGAAATCGATTGAATCAACTAAATATGACCTTACATTTTGTAAAAAGTGCAATGTATCTAAGCTCACGCGTTGTTAAATTTCTGGCCAAAAACGGGTCGTAACAGAACCTACTCCTTTACGAGCTTTCTTTGATAGTTTTAAATAAGAACAGATAAAAACTCACTTAGTAACCATGGAGCACAAGAATCCATAACTCCTCGTTCAGCACTCTTGATTATGGTTTCTGGCAAGGGAAGTGAATGTCTAACCATTGCTCCATACAACCCGTACTCCGCCATGATACTGCTCCGTCCCCACGTTTTCTCTGTTTTCCGCCATTTTGCTCTTCTGTTTTGAAACCATACCTACAAATAAATATATACACATGAGTGCCAAATGTTTCTAGTCAGGCAGCAGTATGTTTGTAACTTATTCTTCAATTGCAATTACCTCGTTATTTGTAAATTATGAACCACGTGCAGTTCCTTTGTTTAATATAATTTAATAATATTTTTCTGTACGTCAGGCAGGACGGACTCGTGTGAAGAAAGTATTTATCAAAACACAATGAAGCAGTGACAATATAATTAGAGTTACATCGCTAATATCCAGTTTTCCAATTGGAAACATATTAATTGATGAGCAAACACGTGCGTGTCGACGTTGGAACGTGCCGAACATGGCTGACAGTTAGTAGATGGTATTTTTGTGATAATGCACACCGATAATACTGCTGGAGAAATCCAAATTCCATCTTTAAACAAAAAGTTTTATCCAATTATAACTGATATTATTTAATTACTACTTTTTATGATGTAAATCGAAAAGTTGATTTTGATAGTCAGGAATTCAAATCTAACTGCATTTTTAAATTGTATTGTTCATTTTTTGCATTTAACACTATTTATCGCTCTTGAAAGATGCATGTTTTTGAAACTTTTCTTAGCTTTGTTGGTCTGTATTGAAACAAAGTTCAGCTTCATTAAGGTTTTTGCAAAGTATAAAGTAAATTTTTGTCCTTGATCAATGGTTGAAATAAGAAATGGATTGGTTAGATGATGAAATTTAACTAATTAAATCATTTACTGTTAAATAAGATAAAAAGGGATAAATGCTTGTATGTGAATAAAACCTAATAGGGTGTTGCAAGGAATTCGACATGCTTGGCTGAACACAACTGTATTAACTGCGTGATGTACATGTTTGTCGTTGAAATTTAATGTGCCTCACGAGTCTGGTCTTAACTATTAAGATAAAATCTAACTTTGGCAATGTCATCCGGAAGACCTAGTTAATAATACGATACATTGTTTCGAGTTTCCAAACCGGATCTGACACCAATGAAAAGCAATATGGCTACCTTACAGCGTGGTGATCATTGCAATTAGCTTTTAATTGAAAATGGTCACGACAGACGAGATTGCATCGCTATAACAAATCTATTAATTGAAATCACATAATTGTTAAAAGATTCATTGGAGAATACAGCTAATCTATTAGATAAATTGAAAATTCTAGACATCATTGCACTCATTGGGTTTCAAATATTCTGCTTAGCAAAATACGATTTGACAAATTTGTCTCCTGGGGTCTTTATTTCGACCTTAGAAAAGATAATAGTTCTAACGCGATATTCTTTATTCTATTTGAACGACTATTAATTATCTTATAGAATGTTATTGGACGTAGTTTTAAATGAAATGTCCATGTTGTCGAAGTGTTTTCTTCTTCAATGACAGATAAAAGCTAATAAATGGGTGTAAAATATATTCCTGGCGTGGAACAGCATGAAAAACAGATGTATCAGTAACACATATAACATTATCTTCATGTTACAACGTCATTATTTAACAACTCAATTTTTATTTGCAATACCGACATACTCTAAACCTATAATAATAATAATACTAATAATAAAAATAATAATAATAATAATAATAATAATACGAAGTATACTTTGATATTTTGCAATACTACACCATGTATATACACAACACTTCTATCCGACAATCAATGAAAACCAGAAACTCATTCAGTTTCATATCAAATTATTCATAACAAGTGGACACGACGTACCTGAATCCTATCTTCGGGAAGACTGGTTTTTAGCGCAAGAACCTCTCGTGCATAAACATCCGGGTAGTGAGCCTCTTTAAAGGCCTTTTCCAATTCTTCTAGTTGGTAACTTGTAAAGATCGTCCTGAAAAAAAAATGGAATATTGGTTTTTGACTCTCAGAATTTTTTTTTGCGTTGGCTATATAATACATTAACAATTACTGTTGACTATGTACACTATTAATTATTTCCGTCGGTTAAAGAATAGAATTTTAGTTATAACCACTACGTTTTTACACTTATATTATGCAAGAACACCACTTCCGTCCGATGACGTATTGGCAGAATCACTACTTCTGCCCGGTTGCAGTAGACGTCAAGTAATCACTCTTTCCGACAGAAAACATATGAACAGTACAGTCCGGTGACACTAACCTATAAGCAGTGATCACTACTTCCGTCCCGTAGCAGTAGACGTATAAACAGTAACCACTTCATCCGCCTGGTTACAGTAGACCTCCAGTTATCACTCCCCCGACCGGTGACAGTAAACGGATGAAGAGGTATCACTGGCATTCGATTATAGTGGACGTTAAACGTTAAGGATAGTCGCTGCTGATGCATATAAAAATAGGAGATGTGGCATGATAGTCCATGAGTCACCAATTGAGAGTGGAATCTAAACTTCCACAGGTCCCATTACGGCCTTCAACAATGAACCAGAGTCCATACCACAACGGAATCTGATACAGCCATTTTTGTAAGATTTTCGAATTCCTCTGTTTTTTTCTATTTCTTATGGTTAAAACTTTTGCCCAGTAACCCCCAATTTTCATTACATAATTTAAAAATAAACTATAGAATGGCATTTGAGAAGTTTTATGAAATTCTTGTTATTTCTTTTAAGTTTGAATAGACAGGACTTACTACGAGAAAACCTAGAGAGAAACTCTTTTTTTCGCTAAATGTTCAAATGCCTTATCTTAAAAACGAGCACAATGACATATGAATCTTTCTGATTATTTTGTTCTAATATCAAAGGTTTTATATTTAAAAAGATTAATTTATTACTTTAAGAATAAGCAGCGAACATACCTAATGAAAAAGTAAAGATCCCGAGTAAATTTTAGAACCGCAGAGCAGCAGCATCTCACCAAGCAGCTATTAACAAAGATTTAAATCAAGCGGTCTCTGAAAGGCTTCAACAAGGGTGGAAATCCACTCCTTTAAATAAAAAGGTCCCTTAAAGCCCCCCCCCAGCAATGGTAGAAAGTGGCCCCGACTGAAAGCTATGTTTTAATGTAACATGGCAGGCGAAATACCTAAATGCTGTTTACTATTATAATTAAGGTGAATCCAATTGCCAGGAGTCCTGCGTCGGGACAGGTGCAATGCAGGGTAACACCCCCCCCCCTTTTGATCGTGATCAAAGGTAATTAAAAAAAATAAAGATAACACATTGAACTCCGGTTCATTATTGAAGACCGTAATGAAACTTGTAGAAGTTCAATTTCGACTTGTGGATGACTGTGTCGTAATCAATCATGTTGCATTACCTATTAGACACACTGTAAAAAAGCCAGAAAGCGTATGATTTTGTCAGAAAAAGTCCCGGAAAATAATAATATCAAAATCAAAAACAAAAAGGGACAGAAAAGAAAAAAAATCAAAACAAAAACACACCCAAAAGATCCGACCATTCCATTGTGTGACTAAGAATTAGGTGTACTGTACCGATATCATTGTGTGACTGTAAGAATAACAGTACAGTTTTAGGTGTACTGTACCGATATCATTGTGTGACTAAGAATTTATGTATCACTTTTGAATGCTGTGTGAAATGTTAACTCTACCGATGGAACTGCGTGACGGTGTGAGATTACAGTAATTTCTTTGAGCCCGGTACCGATGTTTTTGCGTGACTGTAAGATAACAGTAATATCTAGGAGCCCGGTACCGATGTTTTTACGTGACTGTAAGATAACAGTAATGTCTTTGGGGCCTGGCCGATGTTTTTGCGTGACTGTAAGATAACATTATGTCTAGGGGCCCATTACCGATATTTTTGCGTGACTGTAAGATAACAGTAATGTCTAGGAGCCCTGACCGAAGTTTTTGCGTTGCTGTAAGATAACAGTTATTTCTAGGAGCCTGGTACTAATTTTTTGCGTGACTGCTAGAGTATCAGTACAGTTTGAGATGTGCTGTATTAATATAAATAGAATGAATATGGAATATATGCAGGAGAGACACAATCCACATCTTTTCTGGATTGTGAACTGCATAATTTCTCGTTAAGGTTCTTCATAATTTCTCGAAAAGCTGTTGTCTAAGTTCAATAGATTTGAAACATGGCGCCTTGCATTTCTTTCAAAAGGATTGTAAATAAATAGAAAAACAGCTATTGAAAATGCCTATATTTCACTGAGTACGAAGCGCTTTTCTGAATCAACCTTCTTCAGGAAAGCTCGGGACAAAATATTGGAAAACAGGGAATTACGTGAGGGCGACCGGAGGATGAGATGAGATGTACTTTTGCTATGCCCGTTATCTGTAAGGATAATAGTATAATATATTGCGCACCGTACCGATGTCTTCTTCTGACTATACTGTACGACTATAAACTATTATTGTTACAATTGTACTGTATCAATGTCACAAAAGAACATAATAAATAATAAACATATTAAACAGGCAATAGATTATGCCTGTTTTGTAATGAAAATAGTGTAGGTGATGAATATCATTATTTATTTACTTGGAAAAACGAAAAAATAGAACTTAGAAAGAAACTCGTTCCCCCTTACTGTACACAACATCCGTCAATACATAATATGAAATATATGTTCATGTAATGTCATACAACACTTTTCATGTATTGTCATGCAACACTGTTAAACAATATCGCCGAATTTATTAAGAACCTTGTCTGCTTATGTAAATAATTGTTCTGTATGTATGTGCCTGTCTGTTCTGTCATTTTGTATAATGTATGTTTAATGTCCTCATGTAACACATAACATGTGCCGAGTGTAAATAAAGAATCTGAATCTGAATCTATAAAAAGTATTTGGAGGTGCTGCACTGCACCGAAGTTAATTTGAGACCATAAGAATCAACAGTATAATTTGTCTCGTTCCCTGTACCAATGTTGTATTGATACTACCTTGTATTATATGAAAATTCTTTTCATTTTTAAATATAATTAAAATGTTTGATTTAACTTTCTTCATTAGGGAGGTATCGAGTTTTTTTTATAATTTTTTTCTAATATTGTTTATTTTCCTAATTTCTATTAAATTTAATTAGTTGGGGTTCATTTAAGGACATGTAATAGTAGTTTATATAATATTCACCATCCATCAAGAATTGGCTTCCGAGGAATAATAAGAGCTGTATGCTTTAGAGTTAAGAATATTAACTGAAAAATTAATAATCATCACTCACATTAATTCATATAAATTTTACAAATGGGTAGGTTTTATTTCAATTTCTTTTTTTAAGTCGTATAGGTTTTGTTGTTATTTCGTTAAAAAGTCGTACAATCTGGGAGTTGCCATATAATCTATCCATTTGCACATATCAATCGGGAAATTAGCTTTCCTGGAAAGATTAACCGTTTCAAATTATATTAATTGATAAAGGTTAGTCAGAAAATTAGCCTAAATTAGATGATAGACTATCTAAATTGATAAACGATTCAGGCGGACAACGTAACAATTAGATAAAAATGTCATCCTATTGTCAAAACTACAATCGTTAGCATTTACTACCCTAATCCGCTAATGCTTTTACATTATCTAAAATGCAAACGAATTCTCTCCATGGGTATACTTCATTAATGGTCGTTATTATTAAATCGCACGAAAATCCGCAAAACAACAATATAGCACTGACTTGACAATAATTAGGTTATTAAAACAGAACCAAGTTCTGGTTTTAAATTTCACAGGTTTTCACGGTATAATCATAAGCACGCGATGGTTTTGTGAAGAATAGCTATAGGGATGAAAATAATATCTATTAAATTGTATTTTAAACTAGCCGAAGTATTGATTTAGATGTACAGGTCAATATTATATGTTTCAAACTACAAAATTATCTCAACAAACAAATTATCTCAGATTCTCCAAATGATGGAATCTCTTTCTTTATTAAAGCATTCATGTATGAAAAATTTATAAATAAGAAAAAATGCTATTGAACATCATAATATTTCCTACTAAAATACTGTTCATATGTCTTAATTTCAGACATGAACAATTTCAAATTCGTCAAACATATATAAAATATAGGAATTTGTTATGTCATGAGAAGTGTGATAAAATATAAATAAAAGGCTTCTTTCCCAAATTATATAGGAATTAAAACGTTCATTTCATCTACATCACTTTTAGAATTACATAGATTGACAACAGCAGCTCTAAAAGAAAAGACGTGTTTTCAAAAACTGTTTGAATCTAATGCATTAATGTTACACCCAATATTTCGGTGGAAAAGTTACTTTATCTTAGAATATAGTTTTGTTTTACAATCCCCAAATCTTCAAAAGATGTTTACCCATCCCCTAATCTTCACATGAACTGAGGTAAATCAGTTGCAGCGGTTTTTCAAATTCTTGTTGCAGACACTCTAGATTTGCAAATTCAATCTGCTTTTCATGTTGTTGGAATGAAGAATCTGATATTTCCGCATATCATTTTATTTTCAATTTAAAACCAATTTTGGTGTGAAAGAAATATACAGTTTCTCATGTATTTCTATTTTCTAGACACATGGTCTATACTTTTTAAATTATTACAAATGCATAATAAACTCTGGCTTAAGAAAGTTATAAATTATATTTCAAACATATACTAGTAGATCGGTTAACCATTGAAATTTTAAAATAAATAATAAAACTGTGTCAATGGTATTAAGTAATGTCAACACAGATTTCTTTCTTAGACAAAACAAACGTTAACGAAGAAAAAACCGCTGCATGTTTATAGATTACTAAAATCGAACACAAAGTAAGATTTTATAAAGACTTACAAGAACATATCGGGACGTTTTATTACGTGCAGTATAGTTTGTATGAATTCTTATCCAAATTGTGCAAAAAACATTGGGGGTTACACGACATTCACATCGATAATAATTAGACATACATGTAAATATAATAAAAATATGTATAATGCTTTTTTGTCTCTTCCTGTTTTTAACGTTACTATCATGCGTTACCATAATATGTTAAATCTCTCTAAAGATATGGTATACAAATGGTAAATCTCTCTAAAGATATGGTATACAAATGGTAAATCTCTCTAAAGATATGGTATACAAATGAGGCGATGTAAAGCACTACCAGAGAACTCTAACATCGCGTCAACATCGCAATGCTTATATTACCGGCGAAAGCCTCGGGAACTTGCATTCTCCCGATAGATAACCGGCATTATTACCGGTGAAAGCCTCGGGAACTTGCATTCTCCCGATAGATAACCGGCATTATTACCGGCGAAATCCTCGGGAACTTGCATTCTCCCGATAGATAACCGCAATTATTACCGTTTGTTTTATTAATAGAAATGGACATTTGAGCTCGCTTTCAATAAATCCTCATTTGTATGCTGTTGACCGACAGTAATTTTGAACTGTTGGACTGGGTCGTAACTGTTATGCGCCCACTTAAATTCTATTTGTTGTCTGTCGTCGGTAGACCCTGCAGGAGATCGGAGGATAGGCTTCGGTATCACTCAATCAACAGCTGCTTATTCCGACCCTCCATCAAAAACCGGATGCTTTCGGCAACAGTTTGTTCCTCGGATCAAACAGAACAACTGCGACAATAACTGTATATTGTTATGTCGGAATTAAGATGATAATATATGCAGATATTATAGCTACGGTCAATTTAAAATTCAAATTTTGAACGCTTTATACAGATTAGGAAAACTGTTAAACAAAATAAATGCCATGAAAGATAAATAACGACGTAACGACATAATCAAACATTATTTTATTTGTATTAATTTGTGAGTTTTATTGGACACAATATTAACAGATGATTTGCTCAGATTTTTATTATTTTTCAGTTAATAATTTATTTTTTCCAAATTTCAGCTAATCAATGAAACTTGCAGAAAAATTACGATTCTGTTAAGTTAAACAGACGGTGGAGACCTCTAGATCTTTAAATTCCCTCTGTCTTTCTCGTGGTTCGAGTGCAGTCTCTGACATTTACTTCATATCTTTTCATTTTTATAATAAACGATAAAAGTTTACCTATGTCGTCTTTTCTTCTTTTTCTTCTTTCCCCCGACGGTCGGTCCATCCAAACTATCAATGCTACCTTTTTCTCCGATGCTATGTTCAAGATCTGTCAAAAAATATCATTGATCTTAGACAGTTACAAATATTGTGTTTTACAATTTCTTAAGTTTTTCATAAGAACGAAAAAAAATCAACGTCTGTTAACGAGCATATTTTTTCTACAAATAATAATAATAATAATAATAATAATAATAATAATGGAGGCTTATAATAATTTTTGTATATTCAATGTGACAATTAAATTGTTTTTAATTAAAAAATAACACCCTTTCTTTCTTTTGGTTTCAGAAAAGTTAAGCTCTATATTTTTGTCATATTTTGAGTTGTTTAATGCCATATTACTTGCTCAAATAAAGGGTCCTACCTATAGAAATATGTTGGAGTTTCTTATTTCGAATCGAAAGATCAAAACATAATGTGAATGGAAGGAATAACAACAATAATAATAATAATAAATGTTTTGACAGAAAACAAGGATGGCAAGTAGTTTCTTTTTACGATATATTCCACACTGTTATTTCAATTGTACAGATACAAGAATCCTTGATTTACCGATAAAATATTCTATTATCTATTCTACTGTGTAATAAAATAAAAATAATTCAAATGATATTTTTCAGGCTCCGTTGACTAAAGGCCCCAAGCAAATTTGAAGCACTTGACACTTTTTGAAGTGACACTTCGAACAAAATACAAAGCTTGTATCCGGGAATCCAATTCAATATGCACGTGCATACCTGTTTAAGTTAATTGAACAGGTAAGCGTTATATCTGGGAAATATGAATAATAATTTTATTGCCATATCCATTGTCAATCAGCCAAATGGAATAACGACAGATATAAAAAGTTAAATTAGCAAATTAATATTTGATTATAAATTGTATGAAGATATTTAATACCCGAATACACTTTGAAGCCCTTTAGGGATGAATTGATGACTACTATTATAAATATTACCTGTTCATCATGTTGGTTGAAGCAGACAGAATATAACTTTAATTATAAAAGAAATCTCTGAAATTAGTCCAATATTTTGATTTTACGGATAAAAAAATGAAAAGCTGAAGATAATTTAATTAAGCTATTTTTATTTATATATATTATCACAATACGATCGTTTCAGGTTGGTACAGACAAAATGGCCGAAGGTTAGATACTGCAAGGTTGGCATCAATTTAGATTTTATCATGGATACCAAGCTTTTACAAAATTACCATCGTTACTATTAATCTTCATTTGTCTAATGAATGTTTATTTGTTATAAGGATGAACCTCAGTAAACATTGAGGTGTCAAGTGTTAATACTGTCTGAATAACCATGGCATACATGTATATATGAACACTTTGATGCCGGAATATAACTATAGTGGCAGTGTCATTGCAGAAATCTTATATTCGGTGCATTTTTTTATAAAGAAAGCGCGATAATATATAACTTTTGGATTTTTTTATAGGTATGGTGCGGTTTCGGTTTCCGCTTCTATTGTTTTAAAAGGTATTATTTATTATTTAACTTAAATCAAATATTAAACATTAAAGCAATACACCAATACATCTGATCTGCACAAATTTATACAAATCCATTTCCTTTTATAAAATGGGTTTGAGTTTTAATAAAATTTGAAATTAACGCTACATTTGAACCTTTCCTCTTTGTACGAAAAAAGTATATGAACTTACTGCAAATAACGGAAAATTCTTTAAGAAAATTGGTCTGATTTTATAACTCCACATTTGAACCTTTCTTATTTACAATTGGTCATAAATATGGAATATTGACATTTTCTGTGTCAAAAGTTCAAGTTTGGAGACTTGTATGCAAAAAGTTTGAGCCAGAATGCCAAATATCTTTATGCAAATCTCATTATTATACTACGAGCTACAAAAGTTCCGATTTTTGTACGATGGCTTGTTTTTTGAGTTCTTAAACCCACATTTTTGTAAAAAAAAATGTAAATTTATTATTTAACTATCCTCTGATATCATCCTGGAAGCATTATTTGTCATTGCCCTATAAGCATTTTTGCTCGACAAAATCTAACCTTACCTATTTCTAATGTAAGGTCGAAAATAAAAATATTCCATATTCAAGAGTACATGTACGAAAAACGGTCACAACAAAAAAATATAAAGTTACTGCAAATAATATTTGTACATTGAATATTGTTTTGTAAATCTTTATTTAATGTATTTCGAAAGGAATTTACAAACGGTTTGAAAACAATATATGATTGTTTCATATTTTTTCTTTCGTTCTCCACAGTTCATTTTGTTACTTATTTATTGTAGGCAATGTTCTTATAAATTAGATATTTTTAACAATTCTTACAAATTTACTCTGAAATTATATGCAAAAATATTTTATAAAAAATATATCTAATCGTAATTTATTGTTCAAAATTTTTTTTCTCGCCAAAAAAAACAATTTTTAACCATGATTATATGGAATAAACGAAAACCTTTTTTTGCCAAAATAATGAAGAGAAGGTTAATTTTTACTACTAAATATCCAAATACTTACTGGATTTAACATCTCCTTTAGGTAAACCCTGTGCTGTTCCTAAACTAAACACGGTCTGTGCTGAACTACTAAGTGCATTGATGAAAGATGAGCGCCATGTAGAATAAGGTAAACTAACTGAGGAATCTTTTAGTACTGGACTTCCAAGTGATCCAGCAAGAGACGTTGTCAAATAAGATGGCGATATAAGAGCATCAGTGTGAGTTGTCCTTGATTTTTCTTCATCTTCACTTCGAAGTCCCAATAGTTCTTGAATTGCAAATGAATTTCTTGTATGTGAAAATGTCCTGTCTGAATTTTCTGCGCTGTGAAGACCATGTGGAGCGAAATTAGCTGGAAATCCTAAAGTACCCGCTGCTGTCATCCCCAGCGCGGCCGCATAGCTAGGATGATGTGCAAAATTCATCATTTTGATCTAGTCTTTGAAAAATTGAGCAATATTTTCCCGCCGTTAACTTTTTTAAGATTATTCTCTACTTTTTTTACAAAAATTTCTTCAGGACTCAAAGTTGTAATTATAATTTCTAAGATGTTAATAAGACAAATATTCCGCAGTGTTATGAAAAGTATAATAAGCAGATTGAGAAAACATTAATTTATTAGCTTATATCTTTATGCATAAAGAATTAACGCCCATTATAATTGAATATCAATACAAATGAACGTCAATCAGTTATAATGGGCCAATACATGATCGCAACGGATTAGCTGCTGCGCTGATGTTGACTTCCGTAATAATGAGATGTCTTGCTGGGATGTTCAAGCCAACGATACTCGACTTTAGTAGTAGAGAATCGATTTTTGATCAATTCATAATTTTGCCATATTTTAACATTTTGTTGTACAAATTAAGTTGGAGTGGACAAGATGCTGACGAGAATGAAATTTAAATGGTTTTTACTTCGTCCGCCCGGGGAGACTAGGGTTTTAAACGATGGCAGCAAGAAAAACAATTTGTTGATTACTTGTTAACTAACTAATTTGGCTTGAAATCGTCCTCGTTATTAAGAAAACATCTTTCGCTCTATGAATTTATAAGGGTTTTTACAATAAAGTTCGGTGAACAGGGCAGCTAGTTCTCTCTCTTTTGATCTTACTATTAAAACCATTGTTATGTACAGATGGTGTTTTAAAAGGCACAAAGAGTACCTCTATTAGAATAACATACATAAGATTTTGGGTTTGAGGCAAAATAAAATAAATCAGGTGGAAATATAAATGATTTTTAAAAAATTATACTATTAATAGTAGAAGTATTAAGTAAACTTAAGGTCAGACAAAAAACGTCATTCTACAACCACAACATCACAACATCAACATAAAAAAATAACAGATAAAAATTAGAAGCAGGAATGCGTGTATATTGATTTTGAAAATTACTTTGGATTTTAAAGTTGTAGTTGTTTAAGTAAAAAAAAATCAAAAATATATTCTACCATTTTAACATTGTCACATTTGACTACAAAAGGAATAATAGATATGTATGTAGTATTTAACGAAGACAAAATAAAGAACTATTTGTCTATTTAAAGTAAAAATATTTTTTTGTTATCCGATTTTACAATTTATTTTTGTGATTAGTAGATCTTGGCTAGACTTATCATGGTTCAGTTGAAAATCTATTTGTTTACTTTTAATTTTAACATGTAGATATAAATTTTGGAATGTAAAGAAAATTGCGGCAAAATGTAAAAAATTCACATAAAGGTTTCGTTAATTGTTTCGAGTGACAAAAATTATATCAGAAAAGCCAGGCTTAGCCCCGATACAGCATTTGCTTTCCTCAAATAAGAAATTTGGTTTATCAAATATTCCGAATATGTCCACCATTCGATTTTCTAAAGGTGAGAACAACAATCTAATAGAAATTCAGCTACGTCTTTGCTGGATGTTACATTTTCCCGCTTTTATATTTATACGATGAAATAATTCATTTGACAGATTCCGTTTAAAAATTTTAAAAATTCCATTCACCAGATATCCGCAAACAGACAGTTAGGATACCTGATACAGGTTTGATAAACAGAACTGTATCACATTTTCAGAAACTCATTTTTTTCTCTTCAAAGTTATGAGAAATACATTTATTTCATTATTAATTACAATGTTTGCTTCATGTTTAACAAAAATGATTTATTTGGGTATGAAATTTATGGAAGGTGTCAGTAAAAATTTTTGAATGGATATTCCTATTTTGAAAATGACTTTAAATCTGTTGCTAATTGAATGAATGATGATTTACCGCATTTTAAATATGAAAATTGCTTTCTTCATTACTTTTTATCTTTCTGATTATCTTTTCATTTATATTTTAACGTTTCCTTACTATTGGAATCGTCACCAAATTAAACCATAACAAGTGTGCATAGATAAAACATAAACAACATGTACATTAGCATGGAATTTTTTTGTTTTTCTTATTTTATTTAAGTTAGACAGAGAAAACCCATCTGCTTCATACCTAGATTTACTCCTCGAAATTGACCAAGAGGGAAAACTTGTTTCTAAGATTTACGACAAACGAGATGACTTCAACTTTTCTATTGTAAAGTTCCTATATTTATGTGGCAATATTCATGCTTTCCCTGCCTACGGGGATTATGTTTCGCAGTTGATTCCATACTCTCGTACCTGTTCCAATTATCAGGATTTTCTGAAGAGAGCATTGCTGTTGTCGCATTACTACTGTCTACAACAAGGATGCATCCAATCAAGGTTGAAGTCGTCACTCCTAAAATTTTATGGTCGTCATCACGAATTGGTTGATCCATATGGTATCCTTGTATCTCAACTAGTTATGGACCTGACCAAAATAAGTTGACCTCTTCTCAGATTGAAGATTATAGTTTAAGGTTTCACGACGGGTTTTGCGCGCATGACAGGGGATACTTAACCGTCATGAGCACCTGATCCCACTCCTGTTTTGTAAAGGAGTTCGTGGATTCCAAGCCTTTGTTCCTTTTTTGTTTTATCCTTTAGTTTGTTTCAAATTTGTCTCGTTTCTTTGGAATATGCACTTTTGATCTCTCACATGGGTATTCTAAACTGGATTTGTAATATCGGATCCTAACATTGAACACGCCGTTAACCTAAGGATGCACTACATCAAAATTTAGATATAATCCCTGTGGCCATGTTATTACTGGCGACCGAAGGAGAGGTAATACTTTTTCCGAAGAAAGACCTAAATATCGCGCACCTTCGAAAATTGATTTGGTCAGAGTGTTGTCATACACTACGCTCTTTCTTCCTATTGTCAAAATGGTGTAAACGAGAGAAAGACGATAAAATATCTCTTGACCCTTTTCTCAAAAAGCAAAACTGTTGTAGAAAATAATTAAGAAGTAAACGGAAAATCAATTTGAAGTACTCGCATTCAAATTTATCTCTAAAACTTGGTGAATTAAAAAATTCTTCTACTTCCAAAGGTATCCACTTGGCTGAAAGTGTATTAGTAGACATTTAGTTATTAGTCACATAACTGACACAGAACTTTAGATTCCTGCTAAATATTTTAAAGCCAGTCCAACCAGGTATTGGTTACATAATTTATATAAAAGGCCTTCAAATACCGTTTTAGCTTATTGTCCAGTAAATGCGTTCTTTTCATTAGTTGTCTTACCATCATAAAAGAACACATAATTTAACTGCAATAAATCACATAAATATAAAGGTACTAACTATTTTTTTAGTGTGAAAACTTCTCTTGATGTTTAATAACCATTTGAAATTGTTGACTCTTACGATGTTTCACTCTTAATTACACTTCCAAATAACTTTTTCAAACCGAAATTTTCTTATACAAAATTACCAATGTTAAAGAAATATGGAAAATTTAGGTATGTTATATGTACATTTCAAGGATTATTTCATTGAGTGGGCATTTCATAAAACAGACCAAAAATATATTACCTGTAACAGTGATCAAGCTTTCTTCTCGGACGAAAATGGTTACTGCAAAAAGATACACTTACGACTGAGGAGATAATAATATCAATCAATTTTCTTCTTGACAATATTAACATCAGCTTTGGCGATAATATTTAACGACAGATTGTAGGAATTCCAATGAGCACCAACTGTAACTCTTTTAGTTTTTGTTATGAATCCCAGTTAATGGCCAAACTCCACAAAGGGCCTTCTTAATCTGATTTAAAGATTAAATTTGGCAACACTTAGCATATCTTGACGATATCTTTGCAGTCAAAATACGTCAATAATCTTTAACCTAGAGAGCTTACTTTGAATAAAGCTAATCGGGACAGCCGAGATGTCCTATTCTGGATTTAAATGTTTCTGTTTCACACGGTATTATCAAAATTAGAATATACACCGAGAGATAATTTCACATACCTATTTCTAATTTGCCATTCCTTGACAGGGACGTCCCTTTGGCCTTTACTGTATATGTTTTTGCCCCATTGTGCAGCTATGTTTTAGATTTTTGTTAAGGTAAACTTTGTTTTATTAGCAAAATATTAAGTCAAGGATTTCGGTTCCATAAATTACTTTCATCCGTTACCTCATTCTATCTTAATTATATTGGTAAAATTTTAAAATTTTGTTGCACCTGCAGAAAATTGATAAAATAACTGGGATTTCACAGCCAAACTTTTAAGGAAATGTAAACAAGGCATGTAATTTACCAACAAACCATCGGACATTATGAGTAACTCATACATATAGGTCATTTCAAGATCTTTGAATTTTGCTAAATAATTTATATCAAAGCTAATCTAGCCGCATCTGCATGATTTGGTTGACCGGTACGAAATATCCATTTCACAGATGACAATGGATATCTTCTGACTGTCATGAATACAAGTCCGTTCCTATACCGATTGTGACTAACATCGATTGTGACTATACACCGTCTTTGAATACTGAGTAACACGACTGGTGCCACTAGTGGAGCAGGAGTTGCTTACCCTTCCGGAGCAACTAAACTCCGTTTTTGTTGAATTCGTGTTACTCCAGCTTTAGTTTTCAGTGTAGTGTTGTGTGTTCTGTGTTTGTCTTTCGTTTCATTTTGTTGGCCATGGTCTTGTCTGTCTTCTGACATAACGATTTCTGTCTGCCCCTTTGGTATCTTCGAATTCCTTTAAATAAATATTTTGTTACATTTTTGTCCTATACATGCTGTGGATAATTTTATTTTTAGCATTTTCTTATTACCTTGTTTTATTTGGCTTTAAAGGATATTTTCACACTTAATCATCTCAGACGAGTTTTGATTGATGTCTTAGCTTAAGAGAACCACATTTGTTATCAACTGTGATTAGGTTTTGAACTAGTTGTAAGAAACATTTTTCCAGGTCGGTACATCTTGACATGTAATTGTCTGCGTACTAAGTATCGTCTTCAAATGGTAAATCTTATGCACAAACATTTTAATCCTGCCACATACTTTATGTGACTGTCCCAAGCCAGTAACCTGTAATCCATTGGATGTCGTTTTATGTTTAAGTGTTATTTCTTTTTCATTAGTGATAATAAAATTACTTTAATTGTAAAAGGTTATAATAAATACAGAATCAGAAGCTAGTTATTAGCCATTCATGTTTCCTATAGAGTAATTCTAAGGGAATAGCTTTCGAATTTCCAAATGTAGGTTTTACTTGGTAAAGAGTTGGAGATTCTTTACCAAGTAAAACCTATGTGCCAAGTCCTAATGGGAATGGTAGTAACATATACCTTTCAAGTCTTAATGGGACTAGTAGTAAAAACTACCTGCCAAGTCCTAATGGAACCTGTAGTAACTAAAAAACACACAGCACGATGCATGGCCAATGTCTTTAAAGAACAGGAATTGCTTTTTTGACCACCTAGAAGTAACCTCTATAGGTGACCTAAAGGCTTTTAAAATTACAAGCTAAATCAAGCTGTAAAAGGCCCCAGAATCTGTGATGACATTCAAATGCAACAATAACCGACCAATGGAAAATTCTCAATTTAAAACGAGTAACAGTAAAACATTAAAAGAATGATACCCAGTAGACAACAGGTCTTGTTTGGGACAGGCATATAGAGTATGTGGCGCTGTTAAACATGTTTGAGAGCGGTCAACACTTTCCTTTAATGCCAGAGTTGTTGTTCGTGAGATATTCGTCTTGTTCGTGTATTCGAGGTTACCATGTGTACCGACTTGTCCCCCTATGTTTAACCATTCGGTAATCTTTGCAGATTATCTAACTAGTGGCCATTTGACATCAGATTAATAGCTTGTTACACATTCTCTATAACTGATAATTACAGACTTGAAGAGTTAAATCAACATATTTTCTATAACTTTAACTCTCGACTGATGATGGTGTACTTTTAAAGACTTAACTAATTTGAAACGGGAACGACACAGGAACTGCTAAAACAGGATATCTGCCCTTCGGTTAAGTCGTAGGTTCAAAAATTAAAGGGTGACACTACAATCTCCTGGACCGGGTTTGGGTATCCGTTTCATAGATGAAGACTGATCTTGTATTCTGAAGTTGCGGTCTAACCACAAAACAAGCTGTATTTTTCTCCGCCTGGAGGTTATCTCTTTTAGGCCTTTATTCTGAAATCATCATACGGAACATATGCCAGAAGGCACGATCCACATCTTAATACGTTTATAAAAATATCCAAAAGCTAAATTTTTAATGCGTGTAAAAGCGCTTTTACTGGCTTTACTTTCATCAGACATACATTTATATTGTGTATGTTATATGTGTTTAATCCATAAACAAACCGTTCATTTTTACCTTTTTCATTGAGTCTGTTTTTTCTAATATCCACTTAACTTCACTGACACACTGGGTCCAGACAGAATTGGAATGAGATTTTACAATTTTTAAAAGAATTTTACAACAGATTTAATTTTTTTAAATTTTAAGTAACGTTATTTGTGATTTATAACTATACTTTTATTTTTAAGTCCAATGTAGAATACCATTTTGAGAGTTCAAAAGTACATAGTCCAAAGAGGCAAGACAAATTTAAAATAAAAATTGGTCCTATATGAAAGTCATATATGGGAATACTTACTTTCACAATTTGAACATCTGAAATTTTTTGTTTGTAAACACGCCAGACATTTTTTGGCATCAGATCGCTGAAAGCATTTTTTCTCTAGTCTCCATATTTTTCAGCACGTCTGATATTTTTGTAACTTGTATATAGCTTAGTTAGATTATTCGGCTTTGCTTTAATGTCAACAAAAAATTCTTCATTGATGTTATAAACAATATTTTCTAATATTTATTGGGTTATCGGAACTTTGGTGTTGTCATAATGTTCTACATTCTATAGTATTTACTGAGTAGACTGTTCTTAGGTCACCATGCTGTTTCTCTACATTTTCTGCTAGTTTTCCGTTGATTTCCTTTATTCACCAAGCTGATTCTCAGCATTCCTTGCCAGTTTTCCGTTAATTTACTTGGTCACCATACTGATTCTCTACATTTCCTGGTAGTTTTCCCGTTGATTTCTTTTGGTCACCATGCTGATTCCCTACATTTCCTGCTAGTTTTGTCGTTAATTTCCTTTTTGCTGTTTTTTTTTAGTTATGTTAAAATAGAATCTTAATGTCCAGTAAGCGGAATGTTCAATACAAAGTTCCTATCAACAGGTCATGGGTTTCTTTGGGTTAGGTTACTCACAGTCATGTCATGTTGACGATTTGGTTTCTAATCAAAATCAGTTGAATTTCTCTTAGCGTTTAATATGTTAAATTCTTGAACGAACCAAAGACAAAAGGCACCTTGTCAATTCAGACACCTGTTGGATTTTTCAAGGATATAGATTTGGCATTTTGGTTTTCTTTAATATTGGTTTTATCCAGGTTTAATGATACATAAAATTTGATGTTGACATATGAGTTCAAACAAAGGCTTTTAAGGGCCAAATGATTCGACCATGTAGTTCGTTATTTAAGTTTTAATTTTATCTTGAAAATGAGAAAGTAGAATAAAAATGTGTAAAGGTATTCACTTTTACTGTCGTATCTGATAATATCTGCCTATCTGGTGTAGTAGTCAAACTTTGTGAAAGAACACAGTCTGTTATGAGTATTGTTTAGAATGAAGTATTGTAATGATATTTTATTGGTTAAATAAGAACATCACAATGGCTCTGGATTTTTAAATTTATGGTTGTGAAGATATGACTAAATGAACTATGAATTTTCAATAAAACAGAGAAATTCATGTGGCTTTTCTTCATATATATGTACCATATGACTGGCCAAGATGAATAAAAAATAATCGCATTTACAGTCAAAAATATTTTAAGTATTTAGATCAACCTCTGCAATAGAAACATTTAAATCTGGACGGAAAAGGACAACTGCAAGTGTCTAAATTTGCTTTAATGAGAGTCAATTTTACAGGATTAAAGTAAGAATTTTCTCCAAAAAGGCCGGGGTTAAAAATTGCAAAAACATCATCACGGTAGTGGTAGGTGTCATTACATTTGTCTACTACGGAATTCGATGTGGAAGTGTCGTTGTAGATTCTGGACTGAAACTGGAATTTATAACAATAAAAGGAATTTGTCTGCTACAAAATAGCATAATTGGTGTCCGTAGAAAACCCTATAACCCCTCGATAAAATGTCGTCAAGATGACATTTCACTGAATTACTAATCTCTTACAGATTCAGTAAGTATATAGATTTTATATTTGTCTTTCCCAGCGAAGAAAATAGATAGATCATTTTTACAGCAAATATATTTTCCTGATTTAAAGAAAGCTTATTTATTCATGAAACTTATTTTTTAAGTGTGATATAAGGTGTGGAAAATTGTAAGTGTTCACAATTTTCAAGGGTACATCAAATGTCCGTAACTTAAAACTTACAGGGAATTTTTACACCCATAAATAGTTGACAAATTTTTTGGGGGGAATTTTTTCAAAAAGTTATTTTCCGGAATATTTTTATTCTATAGTTTTAGGTAACGTTTAGATTTTTTTACGATAATATGAAATGAGGCGTATACAGTTTTCCAAATAAACAAATAAAAAATAATTAAGTAAAAATAAATGAATAAATGAAAAAGATATCATATTTGCATATGCAATATAAATTTAGCAGATTTTGAAAACAGAATCTCTGTTTTGTTTTATCAAATTGTTCTGGGACTAACGGTTTTAAAGTAAGTTTAGGGAAACACACCGGGAAAATATTTTAGCATATTTACATAAATAAATGTGTTCAGCGGATTTTGGGAAACAAAATCACATGTCATGTCTTTATCAAGTTATTCATAGGCAATGTCATATTAATCCAACTAGGCAGGAAAGTAAAAACATTTTCCTGCTTTAATTATTTTTCTAAATCGTAAGCGACTCTGTGTTTCAAGTCCAGTGATTAATTTTCACGGCAATTAGTCAGTGCAGTTAATGAGAAGAAAACTGTTGTTTGATTTTTCTTAAAAGACAGGTGACGATGTTGACAACGGTTTCCTCGTGCTGTGCTTTACTTGGTAGCGTGTCTTAATAACCACGCCCACTCCTTATTGCCGTAAAGCACCCTACTGAACGAAATGCCGCAAACATTATTCCCATTAATTTATCTGATAATTAAGCTCTAATTATTCTAGAAATGCCACCAGTAAAGTAATTTATATTTTCCGTAACGGTTTAATGATTAGTTATAAATACTACAATTTTTCTGGTAAAGACGTTATAATGATGTCATCTAATTGATGTATCCGTTCAACATTTACCATCGCGCCGGTTCCTCGATCAATTACACATATACGGGTGAATAGTATCACGTTACAATGATAACAAGATATCTTAATAGTTAAGTACAAGAATAATGTCACTCTTTACATTCCTCTCTTGAAAAGCTTGTTATGTTGAAAACGAGTCATATAAGTCATTTTTTAAAGTATATAACTATTATATTTCCAGTACTTGTTTGAATATCTAATGGATTTTTATAGTTCGTCTCATACCTGTTTTGTTTTCTCAAATGTTTTTTCTTTGACCACTTGGCCATAGATACAATTAAAGCTAGTTTTATCGCAACACATGTCTCGTGTGTCTGTACCAAGTCATAAATAGTGATCATAGTTTTTTGTGTATCAAATGTTTTGTTACTTGTACTTTATAATATTTTATAATTCCAATACTGGATGTAAGCTGCTTTTTGATTGGACGTTACAAAAAGTTTACACATCGATAAATCCA
>JAULBM010328008.1:0-13177 GCA_032357055.1 Geukensia granosissima | reverse complement strand
CCAGAGTCCATACCACAACAGAAGCTGTAAAAGGCCCCGAAATGCAAATTGTGAAACTATACATAAAACACGACAATGACCGTTACTGATTTCTGTAAGTATGAATATCTCAACTTAGAAAGCGTACGAGTTTTTAATTTGCTACTCTGACGTTCTTAAGCTTGAAGCAATTCGTGCACTCCAAATCAATTTTTAAGTAGCGAACCCAGTTGATTATTTACCAGCAGTTAATAAAGCCTTGGGCAACAACCATTTTCTTATAGGGGGTTTGGGTTTTTTGGGAAAAAATATTTGATGTTGTATTGTTGCTTAAAATATGCTGCCAACAGCAATATAGAAAAATGCACTGCAAAATTTAAGTCGTGATAACCTATAAGATTAAAACAGCAGATTTACGCCTTTCCATCAGGAAAAATTTTTCTCAAAGATTCTGATAAAAAGATCTTTAACACAAAGAATTCCCAGTTCTTCCCTTTTTGTCAGATAAAAAAATGCTTGTTGCCTTATTTCTCTTACTATTTCCGTTTCCCTTGGATCTAGATGTCCTTTATTTCGAAATTTTAATTAAATAATTACATTGTTTGAAAATAAAGCCATAAGAAAGCTGCAAGCGATGGTAAAATATTATCCAACTTCCTCCTCCCGCCTGCGAGTCTTCAATATAATTCGTCTACACTTGAAAGCCCAATAACATTCGTATACACTTTGTATTTTTCCTTAAAATACAACGGAAGAATGAATAAATGTTGCATCAATTTTTTCGGTTAAACAATTTTTAATCAGCAAATTATAACAAATGCTAAAATACAGTAAATAGACCATTGCATGTTTTGATATTTTTTATTTTATTTAATAGCGAATTATTAGGGGTTTGCATAATAATAATAATGCTATCGCATAAATATATACTAGTATAAAAATATGCAATTACATAAATAATAATGCAATGGCATTTAAACGGCATAGTAACATTATTTCCGCGCCATAGACAAACCAAGACATACTAATAAATATTCTTAAATGTTGCACTAGATATTGACAAACAAGACGAAGGATTTGTGAAATTTAATGTCAAACATTTTACCTAATTTTAGTACATATTTGGTAGTTATGTAATGTAATTTATTTTAAAAGCGGTATTAACAAATAGGTCATATTATTGTCCATCAACTTGTCAATCCATTTCCTGTTTGTCAAACAGTTGATGGGGTTATCTGTGAATGTTAAGTAACCGCTTGTACTAAATAGAGGTCTTAGAATTCACAGCTGTTTTTACACAATATTGACTAATACAATTTTTCAACTATACTTAAGTTTTAATCTATTCGTGCTTTGATGGCAGTGCTTAAACACGGTTCTACTGGTTACAACTTAGTCGAATTCCATTGCTTCATTCATAATTCTTCTTACTCGCTCTTTTGGGTTTTTTGTTTTTTTTGTTTCATTGTTTGAATATCTTCTCCGCTTTGTCCTGTCTTGACAATAGAATGTTCTATCTTAAGATAACGATTAATACAGTTGGTATAACTTTTTTTCCAATCCTGTTGTTTATTTACAATAAAATATGGTTAAACTAAACTAAAAAAAACGATTGTTGTTCTTACGTGTCTGGCTCGGTTTTTCAGACTTTCTAAAACCCTACTGTTGCTTGTCTCCCGGCGAGGCTGCTTATTGCCGTGTGCGGTGAAGTAAACGAACACGTAGATACCGTTAACTTAATCAATACAAATAGGTTTTGAAACAATGTTATGCTTACATTTGCGGAACATCCGATACATCACCAATAATATTCTTTTTATTTCTATATATATATGCTGTAACGTGTTAGTTGCAACGTGTATCTTGCTATGCTTCTGGTACCAAGTGCGGGGCTTATGTCACTTCCGGTAGTATTGTTGAGTGTCGACTTAATCGAAACAAAGTTTCAAACTTTGCGGATTCTTATCTTTTTTTATTTGCCCTTAGCTATTTTTCCCGAATTTATTTTAGACACCACCGTATTAAAATATTTTCTGAATCCAAAATTTTAAGTTAGGCAAAAATGCATGGCCAACAGCATATGATATTCCTTGCGTATTAACAATTTTCTACTTGGCTGCATCAGTTTGTAATTTTCACCAAGTAGTTTTTAGAAAGGTAGAGCTTTATCATTTCCAGACTTTTCATCGTTGTTCAGGCAGTCTTGGCTGGTGGTCAAAATTATTGGTCAATTCTGTGAGACAGGACCGCTTAAACAAAATTCCTTCAAATCTTAGTTGTAATTGCCCTAACTGTGTCAGAAGTTTTTTAGTAGTCGCTACGCAACAAGATACAAGCAAAACAATTTCTCTAAGGACCATTCCTTTAAAAGATTAAACCGGGGAGTTATTATTCGATTTCAGACAATAGTTTCTTCACGCAAACTTGCTATCGGTTCTTTCGTTAAACTGGATTTAATTATGAATATAGACACCAAAGGACCATCAAATCCAAAGTTTGCTTCCAACCGACTTTCAGATGAGAACATATTGAAGTTAAATTTTCGATATTTAGGTCTGTCTGTACATAGTGGTATTCTTTATTGGGATATCGAATGTATTTCAAGGAAAAAAACATAAGGGAAAATATTCCATCTAAAATTGGTTACAATATGTTAAACGGTTTCTGCAAGAAGGTCATTTACGAAATTTTCATTAAGGTCACATGTTCAAGAAATGATCGATATTGACGACCGTCTAATGACACGATGAATGATGCACGACTGGAAATAAAAGACTTTCAAAGATCCATTTTAAGACAGGTTAAGGAGTTCACCATCAGATTTATGCATGCAGTGTAGAAAAGGAGATATAGTATGATTTTCTATGAGACAGCTATTTTAAACGTGTACATCTCAAACTTCTACGGAGTGCCTTTAGGTCTTCAATATTGGAAATGTGTCCACACCCTAAGGAAAGTTATAAATGTCTTAATGAGTGACATGATGATGCGATCCACTAGCAGTTATGTTAAGCTGTAAATGTCTTAATCAGTGACACGGTGATACAATCCACTAGCAGTTGTATCGGGCGATAAATATCTTAATGAGTGACATGGTGATACACTCCACTAGCAGTTGTATCGGGATATAAATATCTTAATGTGCGACATGATGATACGATCTACTAGCAGTTATGTTTAGCTGTAAATGTCTTAATCAGTGACATGGTAATACAATCCATTAGCAGCTGTATCGGGTTATAAATGTCTTAATGAGTGACATGATGATACTATTCACTAGCCGTTGTATTGGGTTATAAATATCTTAATGAGTGACATGATGATACGATCCACTAGCAGTTGTATTGGGTTATAAATGTCTTAATGAGTGACATGATGATACGATTTTGTTGAGCTGTAAATGTCTTAATCAGTGACATGGTGATACAATCCACTAGCAGTTGTATCGGATTATAAATGTCTTATTAAGTGACATGATGATACGATTCACTAGCCATTGTATTCGGTAATAAATGTCTTAATGAGTTAAATGATGATACGATCCACTAGCAGTTGTATTGGGTTATAAATGTCTTAATAAGTGACATGATGATGCGATCCACTAGCAGTTGTATTGGGCTATAAATGTCTTAATGAGTGACATGATGATACGATCCCCTAGCAGTTTTTTTGGGGTAATAAATGTCTTATTGAGTGACATGATGATACGATTCACTAGCCGTTGTATTCGGTAATAAATGTCTTAATGAGTTACATGATGATACGATCCACTAGCAGTTGTATCGGGTTGTAAATGTCTTAATGAGTGACATGATGATACGATCCACTAGCAGTTGTATTTGGTTATACATGTCTTAATGAGTGACATGATGATACGATCCACTAGCAGTTGTATTGGGTTATAAATGTCGTAAGCTGTGACATGGTGATACAATCCGCTAGCAGTTGTTTTTTGCTATTAATGTCTTAATCAGTGGTACAGTGATTCACTCCACTGTCATTTGAATTGAGCTATAGTCTTATTAATCATGGGACTGTTGATACAATCCACTAGCAGTGGGATTAAGCTCATTATTCAAAATAAATTTAAAAAGTTGCTAAAATTCTTTTATATAATTAAACATATTCATCCAACATTATAAACTTTAAAAAAATGTTTTGTCTGTCCAGAAGTGATACACTCTACAACTTACAGTCAACTAAGTAAGTGGGATAATTGCGCTGGTATCTGATTGTACTTTTTAAGTACAAATTAAGGGAAAGCCAAAACATTAAAACAAAATCTAAAAAGTAGTGAATAAAAAATTCAAAACTAAAAAGATTGTATCTAACCACTCTCGAAAACTTAATGAATATTATTTCTTCCATCATTGCTCATACAATAAACTTTACAAAATGCAAAACCGTCTCACTCCGCTCGACATCGGCCTTACTTGTTATGCATCCTAAAACCAAAATCCTGGATCTGCTTTGGCGAGCAGTGTCATTGTATGAACGAAATTATAATAAATCAGACAAACAAGTCGTTTCTTGCTGTATGGAGTAGACGTTTCTTGCTGTATGGTGTAGACGTTTCTTGCCGTATGGTGTAGACAATCAAGATGAAGAATAGCATTAAAAGAGCAGTCTCTGTTCTTGCATTTCAGATTGTGATTTCTTTTTTTCATGAATTAAACCCAGATCTTTTTTAGATTTATTATTAATGATATCTAATTTCTTTAGGTGTATTTTTTCGTCATCTGTCGTACTGAATGACTTCATTAAACAAAGAAAACGGGAGTAATATGAACGTTTGACAGATAACATCAAGATGTCTCCAAGCGCTTTACAAATCCTATAATTTTTGTTTATAAATAGAGGATGATAATCTTTAGTGGTTTTCTCTTAATGTATACGCAAACATCTTCATCTAGAAGATAAATTAGTTCTAACCACAATTTGTTTGTTATATCCGCGAAGTGACATGTATGATAATAGATAAAGTAGTATTGGGTTTTATACCTAAACTTGTCGTCTTTAACGAGAGTCAAACCTTATGGAGACCTCAAAATGTTTTATTTTTGTGGGTGTAGTGGTCTTATAGATATCACCACAAAATGCACCTGCTTAGCTCTGTTTGTGTCTGTTATTATTATTTTATCCTCTGCAATCGGACTGTGATAGAGCTTCAAATCCCCAACCACCATCCAAGATGGCACTTGCTGCATAATAAAAAAAAAACAGTTGAAATCCCCTCTGAAACTTTTTGGTTTTTATTCGACATCAGCAACCACCAATCAATACACAGACCAAAACCGCTTAATAATTAAATTAACACCGGAACTTAATTGGAATAGTTTAACCCATCCTGTCTGAAACAAGCTGATCAAGTCATCTAAGACTCGTATCCGATGATATCTAAATCATGGTATGCACTTCAGCAGTATAGCTACATCATTGTTTGCATCCTCAAAATATCAGGGGTCTAAGTTCACCTTATGTCAGAGGGACGCGAATTGACACATAACCCCTGACCCTGGACGGGAATGGACATTCTTATGATGTCTTATGATGAATTTGCACAAAACGTTTTGACACAACAGTTAGAGTCGTGTATTCGCGGCCAATGCACATGCTTGGTGTCGACATTCACAATAACTGATCTTTGAGCTTTCAGAAAATTAATTTAAATGAATACATCTATTTCCATGGAAAATCGTATAGTCTTGAATTGCTGCAAAGCAATACAATTACATTTTGTTTCTGCATCAATCAACACGGAGGTTGTATTTCAAATAATTTGTGTGATTTGTTTCAGTTTTACTTTCAATAAGATACTGGTTTTAATGTCCGAAGACACCATGCATATTTATAAGTATGATTTATATTTTTAAATCCGCCACTCGACTTATGTGCCTATCCCAAGCCAGGAACCTGTTGTCCAGTGGTTGTCGTTGTTTAATTATTCTTATTTGTGCACCGTTTTTCAATAGATAAGGTCAATTGTCGTGTTTTACGAATAGTTTCACATTTTGTATTTATAGGCTTTTTACAGCTTCCGTTATGGTACAGTTCATTATTGAAAGCCGTAATGGGACCTGTAGAAGTTTAAATTCACTTTGTGGATGGCTGTCTAATGGACAATCATGCCACATCTCCAATTTTTATATTGTAAAGCAACAATGCAGAGGCTTCGAGAAGTTAATTTGGTTGTTTTGCAAATAGTAGCCAAATTGAACGACTTTGCATTCGACTACAACAATATAGTTCTAAAACTGGTCATTAAATGTGAGTATGTATGAGCTCCCTAAGAATATGCTTGCTCAACAATATTACATACTGAACACTACCAATAGCATGAGGTCATATAATACTATATAAATCATATTCATAGTTACGTTTCATCATTTTGTAAAATATCGAGTTATTGTAAGTAGGTTGAAGGACCTGTCCACTTGACCCGGGCATTGTACTGTACTATCTTAGTCGGTATCGGAAGTTAGTACTATAGAGATGTCGTCAGACTTCTGACGCTCGTAAAATTGTGTCATTTTGTGAGAATGGAATGTTGTACTTTAAAAAATGTGCAGAATAAAGACATGTAAAAATAAATATGCAAAGATAATGGAAATTAACTTCTAGGTTATATTTTATACCTAAATGTTACAGAAACGTTTTACCCGATAGACTAGAGATCTGAAATTAAAGGTTTTATTATGTTCCTTTTAGGGTATTTATGAAAACATATAATTGCTTAAATAATAAATGCTTTATTTACTTAGCTGTAGATTGAAGTGAGACTTTGGTGGTAAATTTTCTATTTTTGTCACGGTAAAATTAACTTAAGGGAAATGGGCTCAAGCTGAAACATATGGACGATATCATTAAATGGAGGGTTTAAAGATGTCTGACATTTATATATAGGTGAAGATCCCAAGAAAATGTATCAACTTTCCCCGTACTTTTCGACAGTATAGTGATTCTGCACAGTTTATCTGACAATGTAGCGGGTATCAGCAATAATTACAAACAGTGCAATATCACAGACAAACCTAACCTGCACTTCTTAGTGATAAAGTAATGTACAATAGACTGCTGTGTTGTAATTCAGTAAAGTATCATTAGAGATAGCAGTCTATAGTCCTCGGCTGCCGTACACGAGTGGGCGATTATACTTGAAGGAGGCAGATATTTGATAAAATATCCTACTCTGTCTGACACTATATAACGTTTAAATTATCAATATTGTCTATACTATTGTACTAGAAATATAAATAGTTTTGGTTCGGATGGTGCGTTAGTTCCACTGGCGCCCAGAACAAATCGGGAAAGCACATTTGGGTCGTCTGGAAATAGCTGCAAAATCATTAAACTTGAGAGTAAAACTCATTTTGCTTGTGCTGTGAATGGTTTTCAAGTGAGAAATGCAGGCCGGATTGAAGGAACAGTACAATACCTATCATCTGCATGGATACCGGTTTACTAATGAGAATATATTAATAGAAATTAAAATCTCTAGCATCAAAATCTGGCGACCACATATCAGCACCCATAAGAGTGACCTATACGTTTTTTACATACATTCCCTAGGGATTTGAGTGCAGGAATGTCTGATGTGAAACTTTGACCAGTTTTAGTTCATGTATGAATAAGTGCTTATTCGTAAATTTGAAAAGTTAAAATCTTATATTTTCTTTATAATTCCAAGTTTTAAAGCATGCCAAGATAACATTCTTGCAGAAAATAACGTTAATTGATAAGGAATGCCAAAAACACAAACTTTTGAGATATTCCAACTACATAATCCAGTTGCCGTAGCAATCACTTTGTTCAAATAAAATAACTGCAAAGTTTAAAATGGGTATTTTCCCGATCTAAGTTTGCCAAGCTCAACGGGATTATTGTGATCATACAAGAACGAGAGCATTAACCCCTATGATATTGGTAAATAGAGCTGACCTTGCAACGCCAGGAAATAGGTAGAATTATTCTAGTGGCATGTAACTTTCTGCAATTGTCTTAGACATATACTTTAATACATGATGTCAGTTTGTCAAGTTGTATTAACCTATGCTGTTACTTATGTGAATAAACATTGTTTTAGTACATAAAGTTAAAGGGTCGTATCAAAGAATTAAACAACATATGCGGCAAGACAAAATAATAAAAAAAATCATAGCAACAACAGATTAAAATTAAATAATTACAACCAATCAGAATGTGAAGAATAGATCAGCTTATTTCCTTTACTGTGCACGAAAGAGTTTGAAAAATGGGTTTACCTTAGAGGCATCAACTACAATCTATTGTCATCGAGTTTATCACGTATGTGTCCTCTGTAGACTAACTTTTGGAGGGGTACCTTATTAACATATTATATGCAGCAGGCCAGATCGTTTTCTGGAACCCTGCCATAAAAGCAGAGACAGAGCAACCACTGATATGATATTTGCAAACTTAATTTGAGTCATGAACAATCTTCATTAAAAGTTAAACAACATATTAACCTCAGTCAACTGAGACTTAAGTATATGTAACGTGGTTGATTTCGGAAATGTGACCTTTGAGATGTTCCCAGATAACACTATGACATCTCCGGTCTCGGGCAGATGAAAGTTAGAACTGATGTATATATCTCTGAAACAATAATCATCAAACCTCCCACACCTTGTATTACATCGTATTTTATTATTCCGAATGTCAAAGTGGTGCAAAAACACGAGGAGTTTCCTATAAAAAATGACATCTGCCAAAAGATAAGACAAATAAGTCGTGCACTCGAAAATATATGTTATGACTGTTTACGTTAAAATATGACAAAAAGACAAAATTAATCAGGTGATGGAGTAGTGTATGTTATAATCTGCTTTTCTTTTTAGATATATAATACATATGTATCTTATAGCATTAAAGTCTCGTAGACGGTAGAAGGGATGTTTGTGGGTGTCTAATTGTAAAATTTGAAAAGAAAAAGAAACGAAATGAATTAAAGAAAGAAAAGTCTGATTAATGTTCCTTCCGGTTAGCAACTGTAAGGACTGACCTCGGATGTTAAGTTTGTTCCGGTTAGCAACTGTAAGGACTGACCTCGGATGTTAAGTTTGTTTTCTGGAATAAAAAAGTATTTGTCCGAACAGGATAAACAAATTCATTCAAATTGTTTGTGTTAAGTCCACACTCTTTTATGATTGCCACCTTCTCCCCCACATATTCTTTTATGAGGCAAAATAAGCTTCTCGGATATAACCGTACAAACGTGTCAGTGGCAACGTAATTCATACTGCGCAATGAATAGAAGTGTCGAATATGTAAAAAAACAAATTCAACAAAATATGTTAATTTATTATAAATTCATATTCTTGTTTAAAGCTTTTATGTTGTAATTTAACACGGGTTGATAATTGTTAGGTCACGAATGTGATATCAGTAGTTCTAAAACAAGTGAAGAAAATCAAAAGAAGTCTCGTAAATCAACTGGTAAAGTATTCCCACACAGCAACAACTATTCCATGCAGATTAACTCAAACCATATGTTATACGTCAGATTAATGATTCATCAACCGACATGCTCAACATGCAATTATACATGTTTTTCCTTTTTTGAAAATCAAAAGGGAGCAACAAAGACATGGTGCAGAGTTTGATGGAAAAAAGCAGCATCAGTTGTCACTAGGAACTCCGGTCAACCATTACCTTAAAAAATTAGAATGTAAATTTATTCAAGAAGCTAATTTGTATGAACAGTAATGTTTATATTCGAAGATACCAACGGGGCAGACAGAAATCGTTAATACAGAAGACAGACAAGACCATGGCCAACAAAATAGGAACGAAAGACAAACATAATACACACAATACTACACTGAAAACTAAAACTGGAGGAAGACGAACCCTTCAAAAACAGGGTTAGTTCAGGTACTTCTATGTGTACTTAAATAGACTATGGAGGTAGTTTTGTTTATGTCTACTTTAATAGACTATGGAGAGAGTTATGTTTTTCATATAAGGGCTATATTATAAAAGAGATTTTTTATGTTCCATGCACTTTGCGATATTGTGTTGTGTAAAATCATTGTATGTTTATGATGCACGCCAGCATATTGTTATTCGATTTTAAAAAAAGCACACAAGCACACCGAAAAATGGAGAAATGAAATTCACTTCCGCCCCCTATATATGAACCCAAAAAATTTTTAAAAGTATTCAAATGCCGTCAATTTTTGTTCACGTACCGGGTGCTCTAGCAGAATGACAACTGAATTGACTCTATAGCAGAGTGGCTACTGTCTCGATCCCATCCCATCAAAACAAATAACATAAATGATGCTGGCATCGTCGAGGCCGAGTTGAACCTCGCATTGTCTGACTCTGCTTAATTGACAAAGTGACCATGCATAAACAGTTTCGGTCCTTTCGAACGAAGTACAAAACAATGAGAATAAAAAGAAAGTGAGAAATAGGGCAACAGTAAACAAGATAGAAAGTAAGACAAAATAATAAAGTAAGGCAAAAACCCCCAAGATATTCAGTTCCGGAAGTTGCATAATGGTCGTTTATTTTGGGGACAATTTTAAAGTACATTGGGTGTTAACAACTTTTAAAATAAAAGAAATGCATTGGATGGATAAACTTGGAGAATGTGTTAAAGATTAAAATCTGTCTTCATTTTCCTCCTTATGTATACAATGCAAGTACAAAAGAACTGCTTTATCACTCATTGCGGTTATTTGTAAACAAACACTGGAGGAATCACTGACCCATATTTTTACACATTAAACTATCGTCTGTTCCAGATCTCTATCACACCTGGACCTTATCGTTTGATATATGATACGGGTGGAAGTGAGACGGACTATCGTACACCAGTTCTTTTGTCAACCCTGTCGTTAAATTTGGCTGTGTTCCTTACAACACGTTGAAGGGCTAATTATCAACCGTCATCATTCATACCTGAATGTTAACTAAAACCCTCACTAAATCATGTGCACATAACATGCTTTTTTATGTATTGTAATAGAACTATAAGGACAAAATTATCTCCTAAATAATAAGGCAAGGCAGAATAATATCTCTGTCCGATTGACAGGTCCATCTCAACATAGATCCAAATGAAAAGACTACAAGGTGGAACGAATGAAGAATGAAGACGGGGTGCCAACTGTGAATACCATCATACAAAAAGGAATTCGAAGATACCAAAGGGGCAGACAGAGATCGTTAAGTCGGAAGACAGACAAGACCATGGCGAACAAAATGAAAGGAAAGACAAACATAGAACACACAACACTACACTGAAAACTAAATTACAATGTACAAAAAACAGACATCACAACCAGCCAGATGTGGATGCCATCTCCTATAAACCAAATGTAAATATCTTTAACACGAACAAAAAAACTATATTTGATGCTAGTAAATTTTGCGATGACAAAAACTATGGCTTTAATCTTCCATCCCTACACTAGCTACTGAGCGTATGACAGGACCAAATCGTCAGAAAAAAAATAAAACAGAAAAAAAACAACAGGTCGAACATGGATATCAACGATTAGTTTATAGGCAGCCATTGACATGATAAAACTAAATCGCGGTCTAAACACGCATAACAACGAGCTCGCCGTAAATGTCAACGTAAATGACACTTTTGAGACTACAGAAAACTTAACTTTAGAACAAACCAAACAAACCCATCCAGCCAGATATTATTGTACGTTGATTTCAGACACTTTTGAGAGGACAGACATGTGTACCTTGAAAAAAAAACACAACTGGCTTACTTCGGATATCCTTGTTAACAACTATTTTAGAGGGTCACTAAATGTTAAGTCTGGCTCCAATTGGCCTAGTTTAGAAGAAAAGATCAAAATGTAATGTGGGAAGATGGGCGTCGAGTAGTAGCTAACCTACCCCTCGCGTCTTAGTAACCCAACCATGGGTGCCATCGTTAGTTATACTGACAAATTTGATATGAATGGAAACTGAACCGGAAAAAAATCGAAAAAATTGAACTGTACTGTAGATTGTGATTAAAAAAAACACAACCAGCCTATTATAATTACACCAGTAGTTATGGCTCAAAAAGACAATTAGTAGGTGTAAAGTTCCAAACCGGTCATTTTTGCCTTCCCGATATTGAGTTATTGACAACAACGCTTCATATTTTATAATTTGACGTCCTAGCTTTTTATTTGGGTGATTTAGAGCTTATTCCACCCTCGTTCAAGACCTTATGGAGACCTCTATAGATTTGTAAATTCCCCCTGTTTTTCTTGTGGTTGGAATCTTTATGTTTACTTAATTAATAAGCTAGATTTGAATTTTTCGCAAGCAAGATCCATAATCCGATTAATTTTAGATTTTGGTACTTTTCAAACATTGATCTTTTTTAAATATTGAAGAAGCAGTTACTGCATTTTCCTATATTAACACCCACTCAGTAAAAAAGAGGGATACCTTAAGCACGATATTTTTAACCTTTTTTTGCCTCAACGAAGATCTATTTTTCAAAAAGTGACCATCAACCATCAGCGTTCTACGGGAGCAACTCAACTAAACATGTGTTTTTGTGTGTTTTGACATACAAAGAAGTTTTTTCTACTGACATCGTCACAGCAGGTATTCAGCTCTGCAATCACTGTTGGTATCCACTTTGAACTCTGACTTTTTATATTATGTTTTCGATACCAGTATCCTTAAATCTTGATCCAAGATTTCAAGACGTGTAAAAGCACTACTAGCAAATTTTATTGAAAGAGAAAAACTGCTGTCACTTGAAAATTTTTAAATCATTGTTCTTGAAATATGCACGTGGAAATGTTCAACGCACGACATATACATCTATATCGACAATGACACTGCATTGTGTCATATAAAAATTTTGTAAATTTTCGTATAGTCGACAGTTCATATTTACTGAAATGAAAGTAGCTAGTTGTGAACGTTAACAAAGAAAAAATGATTTTTCTTTTTATTTAAATAGAATTTGAAGTAAACCATGTCAGCAGCTGAAAAAAAATCTTAAGGTATTGGAGCGAGCAAAATTCTTCTTTTTCCCAAATCCGTGCGTACAATCATTGCATTGTAATAGCACGCCCAGTGCGAATTCAAAAGAATTTATCAAATGGATGCACTCCCCTTCTCAAAGGTTGTGCCGGGGAAAGAATAGGCAATAGGTATCTCCGTCCTTGAGGCACTAGTCCTCTAAAAGGGGCGTCCCTGA
>JAULBM010327997.1:0-13177 GCA_032357055.1 Geukensia granosissima | reverse complement strand
TGCTTAGCGGAGAAGCAGCATATACCAATTTTAATGTCTTTGGTTTGACCCGGCCGGGGATCGAACCCATGACCTTCTGCACTCTAGGCGAGCACGCTATAACCATTACACTACCGAGGCGGTCCAGAAATTTCAAAATAATGGTTGCAAAATCATTAAGTCAAAGTTATTCCATATCAAATTTACATGCTTTCCATCATCTAAACACTGTATTTCCTTGTAATTATTTTATAAACTTTAATAGTAAATTGACAATAACTTATTATTTTAGACAAAATGATTTTGTTTGCTTATAAAACTGAAACTCCCATGACAGGTGTTATTAGTAGAGCAGAAATCAAAACATCAAATGATTTAAGGATGTATATGTGGCCAACAATTTTGCTTTGCTATTTTTGCTTCAGTTTTAAAATTTGCTATTCAATTTTGTTAGTGCAGCTGTCTCTTTGGTTTTTCTGACTTGTCCATTTAACAAAGTTTCCTCATTTGATAAATAATTTCTGCGATGATGGATATAATTATCATTGAAAGTTAATTGTATATTACACATTTCCAAGATGTCAATAACTAAAGGCAGTCATGTAAATATTGGTGAACATGATCGACCTCTTAACGCAGGGGGTAAAAGGTCTCCAATCTTCACATTTATTAAAGACATGACTACCAGAAAGTCTTAGCAACAAAAACATCTAAAGGTTATAAAATTACATATATTTGAGTTATCAAGCATAATACGGACTTCTAGCTGTGACATAAAAATTTTGTAAACAAAGAAGGGTGTTTTTGATGCCGTCATTAGAATACACAAGGTAATCATTTTCTTAACCGTTTCACAAGTACATGCTACTGACAAAGGATTTTAAAATAAAGCAAATAATAAAATTACACAAGTAAAAAGGTTTTAGGTTAAAAAAATGGCATAGAACGTAATGGAGTAAATTAATCATACTAACTGCACATATAACTAAAAATAACATTTGGATTAAGAAAATGGTTTTGGGAAATGGATACCCCACAAGATAGGGGAGGTTTACCAAAATTTACACAGTGTTTTGTCTTGCAAAATATTTCTTTAAAAAGGTTTCTGAACCAAATTTTTATGCATAAATTTTTTCAAATATTTATAAACAAAATTTCCTACAAAAATTGTCTTACTTGGGATTAATGCTAAGCATTTAAATATCATAAAACATATTTGTATTAGTTTGTGAAGGCTCTCTCTTGGACAATCATTCTACATCTTCTTTTCCTATATTGTTTTGTTCATGTTTGTTTGTTTTTTTTTGTTGTCATTTATTGAAATAGTCCTTGTAAGTTTTCCTCCTTGCCAAATTTAAACAAATGAATTTCAAAAGATGCCCACTTCAATTTTTTAGTTTATCTGTTTCTTACTTTTTTATATTTAACCAATCAGGGACAACCATTTACCCTGGCAGCCATGTTTCATGTAGGAATATGACCCTTTTTACAACAGATCTTCCACTAAAACTGAAATGAAATATGGTCACAATTCTATTCAACCAATTTGGGCACTGTTGTGTTTAACCAATTTGGGCCCTGCCATGTTAAACCCATTTAGGTCCTGTCATGTTCAACCAATTTGGGCCCCGTTATGTTCAACCAATTTGGGCCCCGTTATGTTCAACCAATTTGGCTCCTGTTATGTTCAGCCAATTTTGGTCCTTTTATGTTCAACCAATTAGGACACTGTTATGTTCAATCAATTTGGGTCCTGTTATGTTCAGCCAATTTTGGTCCTTTTATGTTCAACCAATTAGGACCCTGTTATGTTCAACCAATTTGGGTCCTGTTATGTTCAGCCAATTTCGGTCATTTTATGTTCAACCAATTAGGATTCTCTTAGGTTCAACCAATTAGGACCCTGTTAGGTTCAACCAATTTGGGTCCTGTTATGTTCATCCACTTTGGGCCTTGGTATGTTCAACCAATTTTGGTTATGTTATGTTAAACCAATTTGGGCCTGTTATGTTGTTCAACCAAATAGGGCCCTGTTATGTTCAACCAAATTGGCCCCTGTTATGTTCAACCAATTTTGGCCCTGTTATGTTTAACTGACTGTAATGTTTTGGACAAAAATTTGAAAATCAGCCAATTAGTTTAACTGCATCAAAGGAAGAACAACCAAAAGTAACCTCCATTCAAGTTTCAATTTGAATGGCTAATCAGTTTCACAGGAGAAGGTTTTTTAACCAGCAAATGATTTTTTTAATTAGAAAATTAATAAGGAACTTCTAAGAATGCTTGGTGCTAAAATGGGACAATTTTGTCCAGCTAAAAATAACAGATGTTTAGTGAAGACAAAGGCTTACTTAATCCTTGGCTAAAAATGTCAAAATTTTTAAACCTAAAGGGATCTCACACAAACATTGTATAAACTCTTAAAACAGTATCAGCTATTTAATAGTATCCAAACAAATACAATGTAAGGCTTTTAAAATCAATCCATATTTGGATATGGAGAAAAAAAAAGAAAACTCAAAGCAAAGATATAAAGAGAACTTATATTGGTGAATTTGTTTATAAACAAATAACTTTAACCTCAATATCTTAAGAAGTATTTATCACATCTTAGACTAAGGAGAAAATTTTACTGATAAGACTACATTATCAACACAGACAGGTCAAAAAGTAGCCATTAAAAAAAATTTATTTATTCTACATTGGCAAACTTGAATTTTGAACACCACTGGGTTGTGCCTCTGCTAGTGGACCAGAGGTCCCTGAGAGTATTAAACAGCCCACAACAGCCCAGTTGTCAGATTTGTCAGACATGAAGTTTATCTAATAATGTTTTACAGAAATTTGCTACATTTGTTTAAATGCTGAAGCACTTAAAATACAGAAAGGCTTTGAAATATACTGCATGTGGTAGTTTTCACAACCTCTGAATTTGGCTTCCTATTTTTATTTGTATGTTTGGATCTTGCTTAAGCCTTTTGTACCAAGGCGGTACATAGGCCACCAACGATACTCCTCCATTCCGTCCAGGATGTTTGGATCTTGGACTTCCTATATTTTGGTTCTTATGCTAATGATTTGAGGTTACCCCTTAAAATGTCCAAATAGCATATCGAAATTCACCATATTAATTCAGCATTGGTAAACTTGATGAACAGATCAGGCAGAGATGGGTTGAAATTTAAAAAGTTTTTTTTTCAAAGTTAATAGCTTGATGCTAACAAAATTAAATTTAAAAAGCTAGAAATATGACAGATCCAAATTAAAAATCCCAACATGAAAATTTTTTTTAAAGTAAATAGTTTTTTAGGTGCACCCAATTAGATACCTTAATTTTCACAGCTTGATGTGAATTTGAAAAAAAGCATTAAAATGTCAAAGGAAAACATTAAAAGTTAACAAAGTAAATAAGCAAAATTGCAAGAGAAAAATGAATTATACAATAAATATTTAATCATGACTGAAAATTAAAAAAAAAGATAAATAAATATATTTCCAATACATAAATACTGACAAAATTCCTTACCTGTATTTTAAAATCCATTTAGTGAAAGGAAATCTAGTTTTCCAAGCATCCTTTGAACATGATTTACTAATAAATTGTCTAGCTAATTTTCCAGCTTGCACCATCTTTCTTTGACACTGTGGGCCTCTGGTTTGTATTGACACACGTTGTGAACCTAACAGAGGTGTTGTTTCCGATTCTCCAGAATTGTAACTCATGATTTCTCTGTTTCTTCATCCTGTTTTATAGTAAGCAAATAGAGGTTAAAGTTCAACTGAATAATTTTAATTGTCAATGTAAATAAAATATCTCCCTTTAACTCAGGTATAGTATAGGTTGCTTGTGGGGGATAAACGTGAAGACGAATTATACAAATATTTTCAATATTTGGAATATAATAATAAGTGTGAATAAAATATCTTATCTTCAATAATAAGATTGGATAAACAAACAAATAAACATTCTTCATTTTCAAAATATTTTGAAAGTCAATAAGTCTTGTAAAATTTTTCTGACAACTTATAAAAAGTTTTAAATTGCTGGTTAGTAACACATTATATTGTGATTATCGTTCAATATTATGATAACTTATATAACATTTTTTCAGATAAAAAGTCATCCATAACTTTTTTCCAAAGTTTATTGGGAAAATTTTTTAATCACAATTCATTATATACAAATACAGATTTTAAAGTTTCTCTCACTTTTATTTTTTTTTTTTAAAGGTTGAAAGAGCTATAAATTCATCAAATTTTGAAATAGTCTTCAAATATATTATGAAGTGTTTTTCATAGCTAATATTTGCAAAAAAAACCCAAAAAATTGATTGAATTCCATAAAGGAAAAGTGAAAAAACAATTCTGATACCCGCAGTTCTGTGATGATCCTTAAAAGCAAACTAGTCTATAAAATTGTACTCACTTAGTTGGGGTGGGGGGGTCATTACTCATTAGTCTGGGGCCCACATGACATTAGTTTGTATTGGGGATGGACTGATATCAATCCAAATTTTATATTGCTAAACTAATCAATTTTGACAAAATTAAATCATCTTGCTAAGCATAACTCAATGTTCTTTTTATTTTTCGAGTATTTTTGGAACAAGTTATTTTTTTTTTTAAGCTTTCAACTTTTTCGTACGTAAATACAAGGTAGAAAATATTGTAAGAAAATCAAATTGCTTGATGAACCATAAAATTATTATTCTTTTCTGAAACCTGACAACTGCCTTCTAAGTTCCAAAAAAACAACAACAGAGGAATTTTAATAACATACAGTGTACATGTCTGTGACATCAGAAAATGTTCATTTGATCTACATGCAAAACAGAGTTTACGTAAGATGACTCTGCATCATATGGTCATTAGTTCAGCATCCCTGTCAAACTTCAAAATACGGAATTAACTTGCACAATAAACTAATAATTATGTTTTATAATTTCGGACTTGGAGAGTTCCAGCAAATTTTTTTTTTCTTGCTCGACAATGTCTGAATTTAGGACCAAACTGAAGTAGGAGCACAATATTTTAGATATGGACACCCATAGGGAACATGACGTCAGTAAAACTTAAAATGTCAAACAGGTCACATCAAGTATCAGTAACTAACAGTATGGTTAACTCAGATGCATCGCATATTTTTACCCCATATTTTGGTGAAGTTTTCTTTAATGTTTCCTTAAATCTTATTATGAAATTATACTAATAAAAAAAGAAACTGTGCATATGTTAAATTGTAAATATTGAATGAAACTGGGAAGCTAGATTCAAAATTTTTCAATAGTTTTTAATCTTTTCAATTGTCAAAAGACCTTGACCTTAAAGGGAAAATTAAAATATCTTTGTAAAATATTATACAAAATTGGTATAGGAAATAGAGAATCTTACATTGTTAGTCATTGATGATCATTTTTTTTACAATTAAGATGGTTAAACAATCAATTTTGAGCATCAGTAAGAAATTTGAAGGTTTAAATATCAAGATTGTAAAAAATATGATTATCAATCTTTTATTTCTGTAAGAATGAATTAATTTTAACATTTCAAGTTAAAGATTAAGTTAAAATATTGTCTGAAATCCCAAGCTGAATAGTGATATTGTCACTTGAAGTTAGCTTAAAAGCACATGAGGCTGATATCTACATGTGGATTGATAATCAGTTTTTTTAAAAACTTTAACTTAAAATGGTAAAATTAATCCATTAGATAGTCTAACCCTGACACTTATTTTAAATAGTCCTGTCCTATATTAGGCACCTGTATTTTTTTTTGTTAGATGATTTTTTTTTTGTTAGGTGATTTTTTTCTATGTTTGGAAGAATCTGTTATAAAAGGTTCATTCTCTAATTTGTATGAGCATTTCACACCATTGAATTGTCTACCACGGACTAAACTAAAGATGTCTCACTATTGACAGCGACATAAAAATAGGAGATGAGGCCTGAATGTCCATGAGACAGCCTTCCATCACATGACAGCCGAATTTAAACTTCTACAGGTTATAAGCATATTTGGTCAAGAACTATGATTGGTGGGAGTCTAAATTATTTGAAATCATCAAATTCTTAATTTCTGGATCTTTAAATTTTGCCGAGGTTACTAGACAACACCTTCTAAAAATTCACCATTTACTAGCTGTGCTGAGTGCAAAAAGGGTAATTATACAAGTCAATCACAAGATAGTAAGGCTGACATCCTTTTATAAAATTTTTATAACACTAATCTATTTTCCATGTCAGTTAGATACAGTTGTTTCGAGTGTATCATTTCATCTTCAAATACAACAAGGGATAAATTCGATCCCTTTGTCAAGATTTTTCCAGTCGAAACTAGACACAAGATTTTAAAATGTTGCTATAACAATAAAAGAAATCGTAAAATGGAAATTTGATATCTGAGATAACATATTGAACTACATGAAAATAATTAAAGTAAGACAAAATATCGTAATTTATTAAAATATGAGAATAGGAGGATGTGGGTTTTAACTGGACCAAACTAATCTATGATCAAACATTTCAGAAAATTTCACTTAATTCATTTTTATGTTTAAAATTTCAGTGTATTTAAAAAATTAGTGTTTGTAAGATATTTTTTCAGCTCCTTTGAAAAAAAACAAAAGAAACAAAAAAAAAAACAGTAAAAAAATTTTTTGATTTCATTTTTATGTCAAAAACTTGGGTGTTTTTCAAAATATAGTTTTTGTGAGATAATTTTGCGGCTCTTTAAAAAATGAAAAAAAACAAACAACAAAAAAACCTGTAAAAACATTTGATATGAGCAAGTGATATGAAAAGATTTTTGCAAAGTTGTTGCATGTCTAGAGCTATCAGGTCAAGAACTCTTTTGTGAAGAGGAGCATAAGGTTTTATGTTATGTAAAATCAACTACTTCTTCACCTCAAATTTCATTACGATATATCAACCTTTCCACCTTATTGCATTTGTATAAAGAGAACAAAATTGCATTTTTTTCACAACTGAATTTTTATGAAATTCATAATTTACAACCTTTTCCCTTTTCTAGATATATTTTGAAATACAAGTTTATTTTTGATGACACTGATGACATTTTTATTCTTGCTGTAACCAAAAATGAACAAAAGATGAACAAATTTAGTGTAAAAAATAAAGTTGCTTGATGGCAAAATCCTTTATTTTTAAGTAACTGAAATGGATTTTAATAAGTATTGTTTGCCAAAATAAAATACTTAACAAAAATTTGGTGGAGGACCATCTAACAACCATCTGACCATTTGCTGAGAAGTTTCAGATGAAAACCGAGGTGCTTTGCAAGAGCAGCATGACATGGTTGCAGCAAGTTGACAGGTGAAAGGTGAACAAATGGTAAGTGTGGAAACATTATTTTGCTAGATACAATAATGTGCTGGAATGATTAGGAAAACCCAGATAGAAATCAGATGAAAAATAAAAACTTCTCATATCATGCGAAACCGAAATTTTGCCCTATTTGACCTCTTATGAGATAGAATATATTAAAGGACTCACATTGAGAAAAATCAGAATATATTACAGGACTCACATTGAGAAAAACCAGAATATATTAAAAGACTCACATTGAGAAAAATCAACTAAAAAAAAAACAACATCAAAATCAAAAGAAAAATGTAAAAAATTTTAAAACTGATTTCAAACTCTGCACCTATTTCCAACTCAAGTTTGATCATGTAAACACCTTATCAAACAATTTGGATGACTCTTCCAACTCTCAACCAATATCTGATATAGTTGTCAGGTGTGTTGGATGATCATGAGGTAACAGTTAAACTCAAGTTAAAAACTGGTCCACAGCAAAAGTCTGAAGGGACATTTGAAAGTACACCTTGAAATAAACAAAAGCTGGCTGCATGTTTACTTTTTTCTAAAAGGGCATACCCACACATGAAAATTAACACTTTATAACACTAATTGTGAAGCAGTTATTGTATGACTGGTTGACTTGTAACCACTTATTATGTTTAACTCTATGGTTTCAGTTTAATGTGTACAAAATTAATTACCCTGAACAGTAGCGAACCCAGGTGACTTATATCATATGGGTGTTTCCTATTGCAGGACTAGTAAAAGTGTTGAATCATGGCTTCAGTACTATATTGGCGTACTACATCAAAACTTCTTTTAAAAAAATGAAGTATAACAAAACAGATGAAGGTTTGTTTGTTTGTTTGAATGGGGTTTAACGCCACTTTTAACAATATTTCAGTCATATCGCGGCGGCCAGTTTTATGGTGGAGGAAGCCGGAGTACCCGGAGAGAACCATCGACCTTGGACAGATGAAGGTTAGGTGACTGTTTAACAAAAGGACGTAAGTTTTAAGAGTGCTCGTGACCTTACACACGTTATACACTTAAATACGTTATACGAGCAGTCTTCAGTCTTACAACATATTGTGATCAGTATTTTGTTAAACGTTAACACCATGGATGACATATAAACGATACCATGACAGGTGCCGTGCTTGAGATGTGTATGTTTGAATGATATACAGTGTAGTTTACATCTTTCCAACATTGTTAATTCTTATATTTTAATTCTGTATTAAATTACTTGATTCTATCAGTCTTACAACAGAATTTCTGTAATATTTTAGAAACGGCTTTAAACTTCCTTGTTTTCCAATATTGGTTCCGAGCGAGCCTGACGAAGATTAATCAAGAAAATCGCTTCGTATGCAGTAAAAGGCATGTAAAATCGTTGGTTTTTTATATTTTGTTAACAATCTATTTGATAAGAGTGAGAATTTTGAAGAACTTGTTTCGTGCCTCACGGAAATCTAGAAGTAAACTAAGGCAACAGCTTAACGAGAAATTTTGAAGTGCACAATCCAGAAAATATGTGGATTGTGTCTTTCTTGCATATATTCCATATTCTTTCTTTAAAATGCTTAACATTTCATAGTACCTGGTCATATTAATTTTTTTAATCCTACAGCCTCAACTTCTATTCTGTTTAAACTGTTTGTTCTTTTCTGAAAGATTGTGTTGTCGTATAGGACAAAGCGTTTCATATTAGCATTATACTCTAGATATATTATCCGTAAAATTGTAACCTTAGTGGGTAAGTTCTCCGGTGGTTCAATTCTAGTTGTAATGTCCCAGCAACCAGGAGGCAGCACTGTTGTCTGGCTGGTAAATTCTTGGATTCCACACAAAATATCAAGCTGAGTTTCGGCTTTGTAAGCTATTTCTCGGAATATCTAAAATGATGGAAGTTTTTAATTTATCTATCACACAGTAGATTATCAGATACAAATTACCAATGTTGAATATGCCATATGTACATTTCAAGGTGTTACCTCTCATCAGTAGCAGTAAAACGAAAACTTACGACTAAAATAGTATGTTACACGTTTTTTTTTCGGGGGGGAGGGGGGGAATTAATTAAGAGCTATTCACAAAGAGTAGAATATCATTCTTGTTGAAGGCCTTTGGAGATCTCTAGATTTATAAATCTCTTTGTTTTTCGTATGGTTGGAGTGCAGTCTCTCTGACTTTTACCTCATATCATTACATAAGTGTTAGTCCCCTGCCTTTTGTAATGAATAAAAGCGCTTTCAACCTTAAAAATAAATATAATAAGGTAGCACAGGAGCAGTGGTTTCCACCAGCTACTCAAAAAGAAATATGAGATGCTGTATGATTGCAAATGGGACACCAGTCATTTAGGTCCAAATTACAAATAATTTAACATTTAAAGGTCTTTAAAAATAAAGGAACTTAAGGCAACTGTAAATATCGCTCTGTTTTTCTTATTAGTATAACTTTCCGCAATTATATGACTGCTACATTGTTAAATGTGGTGTAAAAAAACTAATCAAAATATACCAACAGGAAGTAAAGAAATTTGTGTTAAGGCCTTGGGTCTGTTTTCGAAAGTTCTAGGATTAAGACTTATCTGCGTCATAGCAATTGTAAAAGGAAAAATATCCTGGTTTATTTTTTTATTAATTAAAGAAGGAAAACGCAAAATTCAGTATTTATAGGTAAAATATATCACAAAACCATTAAAATGTGTTAAATTAATTAAAACTACATCGGATAATAAAAGCTTTACCATTAATTAATAAATTAAAATCAGCTAGATATTTACTTCGTCAGTAATTAGGGTGCCCATACAACGCCCTGCCTCTATAGCAGGTTCAATATTTCCTTTAGGAACCAGTAATATGAACAGGAAACGAGTTGGCAGATCTACTTCCGTTATCATGCCAATGTCTCTGGCTTCTTGGAGTCGGATAAACGCACACAAATTTCCTTTTAGATCCTCGATATCTCCTATCATAATATTCATGACTTCAGATCCTGGTGGAATTTTCCTTTTGAAACTCTTGTTTACCTGCAAAAAGATATAACTTGTAAACAGCGTTGGCCAACCAAACAGTTGACGATTTCAGGTGTCAACTAGTAACGTTAGATTAAGCATTGTTCACTAACAGAATATTTTATTTTTTTATTTTAATTGTGTTTGTTTGTTTGATTGGGTTTTAACGCCACTTTCAACAATATTTCAGTCATTTCGCGGCGCTCTGGAGGAAGCCGAAGTACCCGAGTAGAACCACCGAACTTGGGCAGGTTAACTAACAAACCTTATCACGTGCAATGCGAGTTATTTGTAAGGTACAAACTCGTGCGCTGTATAGGTGATAACTAGTAACGTGTCAATTAGATACAACTTCAGGATATCTAGAGGCTTTCAACAATGGACAAAGATCAATACCTTCATTCCAGCAAGTTGTGAAAGGTTCCAAAATAAAGTGTAATTCTATTCAAATGCAACAATTATCCGCCATTTTAATTTAGAATACCTACGTGAGAGTTAGGTATACAATGTAAAACGAGTAACAAGCTGCCAGAAAACTGCTTAGTCAGGGGTTTCTCCAGGAAAAATAATTAGAGACATCACTCCTTAAATTTGTCGGTCGCCATCATGATTTGGTTGACCGGTACTAAATATCCATTTCACACATGACATTAATAGATATCTTCCCTCTGTCGTGACTACAAATCATTTCCTATACGGTTGTGACTAACATATTGTAAGACCAAAATTGTGTTAATAAAAAAGTTTATTTTTAGGCCAATTAGGCCCTTACCGCACCTACTCTCTATATGCCTTTCCGTCTGATAATGGCTTCTCTTCAGTCTTATAAGAAAATCTTAATAAAAATTTGATTCTATAATTATAAACCTCTCCTTCTGATAATTATTCGTCTCTTTAGTCTTGTAAGATAATCTTTAAACAAGTTTAAATGTTAGTTTTCATACCTCTCCGTCTGATAATGGCGTCTCTTTAGTATTGTTTGGACTCTCAGATGTTTTCGTATTTGACACATTTTCATTGCTTTCCTCGTAACCTTCTGTAAAGATAAAAAGTGTTTTTGAATCTGTTTAACAACTGCTAATATATTGGGGAAAATTTAAGAATGTATGAACAAGGGATCTGAAAGTACTGAAGATAAATATATAAAGAGGCCCATCGACTTGGGCAATCTAGATATAACTATTAAAGGTCAATCCGTTCTGACAAACAATCCGGTTACAGCATTGGCATCGACTCAGTGGATTTACCAATTTGTATACATTGTAATTATTGAGAATATTGTATGAGATGTTGTGTTTTTGTTCTAGGATTCATTATGTGCTTGACTTGTTGTGGTGGAGGAAGCGAGAGAAAATCGAAGAGCCACACAAAAGGGGATAGACACGGCAATCCCGATAAGATAAATAAGAAAGACGAAATTTGATACATAGTAAACATGTATATGAAATTAAAAAAAACTAAGATACACAGTTTAGATCTTCTCAAATTGACTTGAACTTGGATTAGATATTACGAAATCCAGGACAGATGCCGCGACGGGACAGGAGGTACCTACCCCTTTAGACTTGACCCTGCTTTCTTGTTTCACAAAAGTTCGTTGGGTTCCTTCCAGGTTTTCAACAAACTAAATTTATACATGAAATTGTCGACGAATACAAGGCGGGCTTAACTTTTTGTTTAAAATAATTCTTGAGGTCATAGCATACTGTAAACGTACCAATATTCGCGGTGTTTTAATTTTCGCTATCTTTGCGGACATGATTTTATCGCAAAAATTCCTATCCGCGAAATGTAAATTTGTAAATTGTCATCAGTACTAGACAGGCAATTCAGGGGAAAATTTAAAGCTTCGAATAGGTTTGAATGTTTGAAATTACGTTTCCGCAAAATTTGGAATCCGCGACTTATAATACGTTTACAATTTTGTTTGTTTGGATTTTGTATTCTGTTTAAGGACAATGCATATCGAATCTTTCGCAAAGGTATGTCTTTATGACTTTAAAAACAATATCTCCAAAATGGCATGTTTTCATAGATAAATAGTAAGCTTCGTTACTATCTTAAGGGAATAATTATACCACGGTGGACAACGGTTACGGCTGCTTTGTGCTCAATTCTGCGTTGCGTGATCGCTTTAGGAGTTTACAACGGATACTTGCATTACCTAAGGAGGTAAGTACATAGGTTGGGCTGATAAAAATCAATTATTTGTATAGTATGTGTTAATTTAGTGACAGTTGTAAATTGTAGTTCACGGAAGGTAGACATAATTGATAAAGTTACAAATACGATATTTGGGACGACAGCAGATTTAATAACGCTTAATTTTAGGATTCCAGTTGCATATTTATACCGAAAATCGGCCAATGCAGTGTTTTGCTGGCCATTATGTTTAAACGACACTATATTCGGCAACTGAACTATATTAAGTTCGATTGTTTTCATAAAAACTGTGAATTAAATACTTCAACATTTGACAATAACTGTTTGTATCCGTACAAAGTCGAAAAAGTTAGAAATTTTATAGGCAACGGATATCTATGCTTCAAACAACGGATAACTTTAGGATTACAGGTTTGTATACTTTGTACGTACTGTGCACTAAACACGTTTACATTTACTGTAATGAATTAAGGAAAAATCTTAACGGCCTTTAATAAATTAAGAAAGGTATTTGTAACTGTCAGATGTAACAAGTTAGTTTTTACTGTACATATTTTAGTCATAGTAGTGAACTGAGAAAAAAATCCTTACGGTGTATACTAAATTAAGGAAAGTTTTTTTATCAGATGCGTTTGATTTCTACACTTTAAAGGCAATGTCTTTTGTTTCAAAACCATGTAAATGAACATAC
>JAULBM010327987.1:0-13178 GCA_032357055.1 Geukensia granosissima | reverse complement strand
ACGATACAGTTCTCCATACTGATGCTCTGTGCCAAATATCAGGAAGCTGGCCTCTGTGGTTCCTGAGAAAAATGTGAAAGAAATATTTGTGACGCCGACGCCGACGACGCAAGACGACGGATAGTGATCCCTATATGTCGCCTCTGCAAAAGCGGGCAGGCGACACAAAAAGTGCTATATCATTGCTTGATTCAAGATTGAAGCTTCCCAGAACTGTAAAAGTACATGTATTAGTATTCCAGTATTGCGGAAAAATTAAGACCGTGAAGATAGCGAATATTACTACCTTAAAGTATTTGGTTCAAATTTGAGTAGTCTTGCGATATGTACAATTATTTATTAGAGATTTGTATTTAAAGCAAGCTAGTCAATGTATTTGATTATATGATAAATCTTTTTTCCACAAGTTGCTGATTTTCAATCAAAATTTTGGTCAGAGAACAAAACATACTAAAGTCAGAATCATATATATTTGACTTCAAATGCATTCCAGAGGTCATAATGACCTTGTCTTCAAATAGAAAAACTCCACTCTGTAAAATAGGTTCTGATTATAGCCCTAAAGGTATTGTCATCTATACATTGATATTTTGCCATATTACATTAACACCCATATTATCTGAATTACTTGTGGTCCTCAACCATAAGACTTCAGCCATTAATTTCACATATCATCCATGGTAAGAGCATTTGAGAGCATATTCATTGTTATTATGGGGAGGTTAATCACCAAAGACAAAAATTTCAAATATTTAACACCAAACCTTTGCTAAAACCTTAGAGCAATGGTTTACCAAATGATTATTTGTTTGTTTGATTGGGGTTTAAGCCACCTTCAAAAATATTTCAGTCAAACTGTAGAAGTCAGTTTTACTGATGGAGGAAGCTGGAGTATCTGGAGAGAACCAATGACTTACAAACATTATCAAGTGTGATGTGAGTCAAACATAACCTCTTTTCAAGTGGTATAAAGTCAGGTGCCTACTCAAGCTGTATAGGTGATATGCAACAGTGATCTGTAGCTTAAAAACCTTAAAACTGCATCTGTTCAACAAGCCAACAGGGGCCAGTTGTTCAAAAGTTAACCACTTTTTCAACTTCCAATATTAACAACAGTGTAAATATTTTAAGTCTAAAATTTGGCATGCTGAGACAACTTCAGCGCCAGAACTTGAGTCCAAATTTCCACCAAAATATACTGATCCATCACTGATAAACAGGCATTTGAAAAAAGTGATCAACTTTTGAACATCTGGGCGCAGGGATCAGTATCATCAACTTCCAGAAACATTTAGCAACATAACTAAAATTTCAGATGCTTCAATTTCAGATTTATTTAAGATATCTACCATCCACATGCAGGTTACTGAAAACCTTCAATAATGTCAAGTGTCTTACATTTGTTGTAAGGTAAAAGACAGTTGAAAGTCTACTTTATTTAACAATCAAGACCACCAAGTACCAAGGCTCCTCTAACTATTACTAGTAATAATATTTATTTAATATTCAGTAAATCAGCTGAAAATAGGTATTATTTAATCATATTATTCACTGGAAACATTGAGCCCAAAAGTTGTCACAGATTGAATTACATCTTCATGATCTTGTCACCAAATATTAAGTTATTTTTGCTTGTGCAATATTTCCCAAAACATACCCAAAGTGTGGTAAATATGACTGAAATAGAGACATTTTGCTAACCATTTAATTCATGAAATGTGCAAGATTGATTTTGGTGAAAAGTAATTGTTTTCAAGGTCTTGAATCAGTTTAAATGATAAGTCTTCGACTGCCTAATTGAATAGCCCAAATATAAGAATTAACTATTCAATTGTCCTTATTAGTCGTTTAGCTGATATATAGACTTATTGACACTTATTAGAATTTTCACTGGTCTTACAGGATAACTAAAACAATTGGGTAGTGAAACATTGTTTTTGCTTACTGGGTATACTTTTGTCAAGCTTTTATGGAGTGTGATTTTCGAGCTTTATAAACTATAAGTGAGCTTATTATAAATCAAAAGAAAAAATATCCCACAGTTAACAGTTCATGTTTTACACTAACAATAGTGTTTTACATACTATTATCTTCCCCTGAATTTCTAGGCAAAGATCTTATGTTGAGGGTTGGCCATCTTTGTTTTGGCAGGTGGGTTAACATTTGAACTAGATAGAGTAATTTAAACTCAGGTGCTTCGCAAGCACAGCATAATACGACCGCAGCATGTTGACATGTGAAATTTGAACAAATGAATCTTTGGGTAAGTGTGGACGCAGTATTTTGTTGGACACAATAAGTGCTGGACACTGTAAAGTGCTGGACACAGTAAAATGCTGGACGCAGTAATATGACTAAATAAGTGATCATTTTGACCCGAATTATCCTCAAAACTGATGTCACTATTGTTAAATTTTTCAAAAGGATCATTTGGATATAACCCCATCAAATCAGATGTGAATAAAATTTTTCCACATTCTTTGAAATTGAATTCCCACTTTCACCACTTCTAGCTGGAAAACAATAAGAGATAAAGAAAATCTGTTGACTTAACACTGACAGCTCTCAATTAGAGATATCAAAAGCAAAAAAACCATCAAAATCAGATGAGAAATAAAAATTTCTTATCTCCTGCAAAATCACATTTTTTTAAACCCTTTGTCCCCTTTTATAAAAAAAAAAACACTAAATTTTACCAAAATGCTTAAAGTTACTTTTTTGCATTTTACATTAGGAATCAATTGGAAAAACATTCATCAAAATCGTGTGAAAAATTAAATTTTTCCATATCACACCAAATTGAATTTTGCTCCCACTACTTTAACCCCTTTTAGCTCGAAAACAGTAAAAGATAGAAAAAATTTGTTGACAAACCACTGAAAGCTCTCATTTAGAGGAATCAAAATGCAAAAATTCCCATCAAAATCGGATGAAGAATAAAAATTTCTCATCTCCTGCAAAATTACATTTTTTAACCCAATTGACCCCATTTATACAAAAAATGGTAATTTGTATGAAAAAATGCTTGTAGAAACTTTTGTTGAATTTTTTATAAGGAATCATTTGCAAAAAATATCCATCAAAATCGGATAAGAAATTAAAAAGTTTCAAAATTTAGGGTGTTGCCATTTTTGACCCCCTGTATCTCAATAACAGTAAGAGATAGGTCACGACGTGTGTAGCCTAGTATGTTGACTTTTTTATTGGGAATATAAAGAAAAAAACCCTATCAAAATTGGACAAGAAATAGAGAACTTGCATCCTAATAAGAGAAAACCCCTTGTGGCCCCTCCCCCAAAAACGGGTGAGGCTAGATCACCCAAAATCAATATCAACCTTTATCTTGTAACAATTATCAATGTCCTAAATATTAAAAGGATTGGTTAACTAGAACAAAAGTTATCATACCGAAACCAACCTGTCTACAGACGAGAACGCCGTAACGCCGCCAACGACTGCGCCATACCATAATATGATCGCAAAGTTTTTCGATCATAAAACTGTGTATACTTCTTTTAGTCTGACCCTCTCTCAAGATTCAAATAAGAAGAATTGCACCTCAAAGCATTTTCATAGGTTAATTAAGCTGGTCTCTGGCTGCACTTTGTGATTGCTTATAAGTATTATTGCAACTTGCTTGCACCTTTTTCAATCATAAAATAAACACTATTTCATAAGAATACAGTAGAAAGTTTTTCTTTCATGTTCCAACAAACTCTGACTTTAAGTATAGTTAAAAATGTATTTTTTAATAGTTTTTGGTAAAATTTTGGACCCTAAAAAATAAATCTAAAAACCACTAACCCTTTCATTCTATAAGATTTGATATGTGCATGGTCTTTCAAGGTGAGTAAAAATTCAATAGTGCTGTTTGTCTGAAAGTGAGAGATTAGGCCAGTGGACATATTGATTAGGTCAACTTAGAGAGAAAAATACTCTTTAATGGTCTCACATCTGCAAATCAAGTTGTCACATGATAAAATGGATGGACAAGTAACATCTGAAGTTCTAATCATCAGTCAATAATAATGGATAGACACATAACCATTGATCCAGTCTACCACCAACTTTTTTCCTGGTGAGATTTAATTTAGCAGGAAAAATGATAAATTTTCAAATTACATCATCAGTATGTTATCTTATTTTACCAAATAAATGACACCAAAGGGAAATTTTAGGCAAGTTTCTACATAATTGAACATAGAACTTGTAACAATAGAATTACCAGGTAATATTTGAAAGCTACAATAAGTTTTGTCTGTTATTTTACTACATAAACAGACCTTTTTTATCAATATAAAAGCAAGAATGGGATCATTTTGGATTATTATAAATTAACCTATAAATGTTTACTAGTGGTGGAAGTATCATAAGACATAGATATCTTTGGAGAATATCAATTTCCATTTGAAATAAACAATATATGTAGATTTGCTAAATTTTGCATACAAAGTTTATGGGGTATATAGGAATCACCCTGTCTGTCCGTCCATTCATCTGTCATTCTACTTGTCTGTCTGTCCACATACCTTGTAAGTGCATCTCCTAAACCGTTCAAAGGATTTTAAGGAAACTAAATTCACATGAAGCTTAGACACAATGTGTTAACTTGAATAGAGGAACTTAATTAATCATGCTTTATACAAAGGGCAGATGATTCAACATAGTTTACAAATGGACATCTCGCACAGTGTGTCTCGTGCTAAAAGGTTCAAAGAATTTCAATGAAATTCAACATCACACTTAGACACAATGTGTAGATTTGCATATACAAGATGGCATTATATGCAAAATTTCAAGACGTGAACAGGTTTTAAAATATATTTCCACCAAAATAAGAACCTGCAAAAACTAACACTTTTACAGTATATAGTAACTGCACAGATTCCCAAAAGACAAAGTTTTTTACCTAAACATCAAAGACTCCTTTTATTCTCCTTCTTATTTATAACAACCATCCTAAGGCAAACACATACTAATTTATGAACTTACAACATCACTGTTACAAAATTCCCTTTGAATTATTGTACAAACAAAGGAATTATATATGTTATATAGTCAACATTTTCATCAATTTGAAGGAACTAGAAAAATTTTTAATCTCCCACTTTTTTTTTCATAACTTTTGGTTTCTTGTTAATGCTTATCAATAGACAATGGTTTTTATTTTATTACAATGGATAACTGGTTACAGGAATATAGCCGAATTATTATTATTGAATTACATGTAGATCTTTATTAACAATATCTTTGAGTTCATTAAATAGCAAATCTTATATTGTTAGCCCTTGATATTGTATTTTATACAGCTAAGATAGCTACCTTTATGATTTATCTATCAACACAGATGAAAACATTATTATAAATATCCAAACAAAGTAAGATTTTGATTCGCCATTCTTCAACGAAGTGATTTTTGCGGCTTTAACGAAATGATTCCTGAAAACAGCCTTCACAATCCTATGCTGGATGTTGCATTAACTGTCCAAGTCTACTAAACTATATGGGGAAGTACTGACAACTGTTTTAACAACAGATTAATCAGTGAGAAAACTGCCAAAGATTTTAAAAAGTCATCTACAGTTCCACCAATTTCATTAGTATACAAAAGTTGTTATTTTTTAATATAACAATACATTTAAGCCTTTGAATGAAAGAATATCTCTTTCTTAGGTCAAACAATTTGCAGCGCTGTATATGTAAATATGTTTCACAATGAGTGAGAAATATATATCACTAGTTATCAACTCAAGTTATTTAATTTCAAAATAAATAATAAAAAAGCTTCTGGCGAGTTTATTATTGTATTGAAATTAAATAGCTAGAGTTGATAAGCGATTACAATATCCATGAGTTGTAAAACCTGTTTCTGTAATGATTAATACTTTTTTGTATGGCCTATTTTTTGTCAGAATGTGATGACATGGTTTGTCTGTGATGTTACCAGTTGAAATCACCACAAGATGATCTCACAAAGCAAGACCTTACCACTCTGGCAAAAAGAAATGACCAAATATAATCTTATTGTAAAATAAGGCAATAAAGAATGGCTAACATGAATTGCAAATAATTAATGAGCCTGTTGAGGACTGCTAATGAAGCTGATCTAAAAACTGATTACAGAAGCTGATCTGAGAACTGCAGACAGAAGCTGATATGAGAACTGCTTACAGAAGCTGATCTAAGAAATGCTTACAGAAGCTGATCTAAGAACTGCTTACAGAAGCTGATCTAAGAACTGCTTACAGAAGCTGATCTGAGAACAGCTTATATAGACTGATCTCAGAATTGCTTACAGAAGCTGATCTAAGAACTGCTAACAGAAGCTGATCTGAGAACTGCTTACAGAAGCTGATCTGAGAACTGCTTACAAAAGCTGATCTAAGAACTGCTTACAGAAGCTGATCTAAGAACTGCTTACAGAACCTTATCTAAGAACTATTTACAGAAGCCGATATGAGAACTGCTTACAGAAGCCGATCTGAGAACTGCTTACAAAAGCTGATCTAAGAACTGCTTACAGAAGCTGATCTAAGAACTGCTTACAGAAGCTGATCTAAGAACTGCTTACAGAAGCTGATATGAGAACTGCTTATATAGGTTGATCTAAGAACTGCTTACAGAAGCTGACCTAAGAACTGATTACAGAAGCTGATCTAAGAACTGATTACAAAAAATGATTTAAGAACTGCTTACAGAAGCTGATCTGAAAACTGCTTACAGAAGCTGATCTAAGAACTGCTTACAGAAGCTGTTCTAAGAACTGCTAACAGAAGCAGATCAAAGGACTGCTTACAGAAGCTGATCTGAGCACTGCTTACAGAAGCTGATCTGAGAACTGCTTACAGAAATTGATCTGTGAATGCTTACAGAAGCAGATCTGAGAATTGCTTACAGCAGCTGATCTGAGAACTTCTTACAGAAGCTTGTCTGAGAACTGCTCACAGAAGTTGATATGATAATTTCTTACAGAAGCTGATCTCAGAAGTGTTTTAAACCAGTTAAGAGAAATCCTTAAAGAAGCTTTTGCATTAAATTTTTATATTACCAATCCAGAAACAGTTGAAATACAAAAACATTGAGGTGCTTCATAAGTGCAGCATGATAGAACTGTAGCAGGCTGACATGTGAAATTTGAACAAATGAACATTTGGGTAAGTGTGGACACAGTATTTTGCTGGACACAGTATATGCTGGGTCTATTTATAAGTATTATCTATTCATAATAAGACAGGTCATTTCAGTATGATTGAAATTTTATAGTTTTGGTTTTGTAGATATTCAAACTTGATTCAAACTTTTTAAGCAGAATTGTCATATCATATGAACCCCAGTTGCTCCCTATATTCTGCATTACCAAATTCATTAGATTTGTAATAGTTAGGTAAAAGAACTTCCCAAATATCACACAAAAAATCGTATTATGAGAAACACTTCACATACTAAGGCATTTTCAATCGTTTTTCAATTTTGTTAACAATCTGTTTGATATGCAAGGCACCTTTTTTTAAACAACTTGTGAACTAGTGAACTAAAGGTAACATCTTAATGAGAAATTATGCAATACACAATCCAGAAAAGATATGGATTGTGTATTTCTGGCATATATTCCATATTCTTTCTTTTAACTAAGTATACTCAAATAGGTATACAAGACAAGTTTATTTGTGACTTCTTGTATTGCTACTGAGTCAAGTTGCCTAGAAATTTATAATGTTTTATACTGGAGAGTTGACTGATATGATAGAGCCTGTTAAATTTTACTTTACTGACAGAATGTGATCTCAAATTAGATATATTAGAAAAATTTTGATTGAGATGTACAGGAAAAAAATTGGTTCTTAAAATAAGCTAAAACAAATCTGTCAGTATCATTTACAAAATAAAAGCTTTTCCAATGGGTTTCAAGTTTTTTACATGTACATATTTCAACAGAGAAGGGTATATGTCATGTACATATCTTAATTGAAGGAGGATTTTATGTGTATATATTTCAATTTCAGGGGGGTTTACATTTTCATAATTCAATTGGAAGGGGAATTTACTTGTAAATGTTTAGATGGGGTAGGGGGTATTACATGTACATTTTTCAATTGGAAGGGGATTTTATGAGCAAGGGGATTGTACATACATGTATTTGAATTGGAAAGAAATTTTAACATAGACATATTTCAATTATAGGAGTATTTTACATGTACATATATATTTTAATTGAAGGGGAATTTTATGTATAAATATTTCAATTGGAGGGGCCATGGATTTTCAATGTTCATATATCAACTGAAGGGGGATTTTACATAAATTTGTCATTTGGAAGAGGGTTGTGTACACATTTCAATTCGAAGGGTTAACATTTCCTATTTTGTTTGGAATAGACCTTTTTCAATTGAAGAGGGATTTTACTTGTACATATTTTAAGGAGGGAATTTTACACATATATACATCTAAGGTTGTGAATAAGTGAGGATAATGAATTAATTGCCAAGTAAAATAGCTACACTTGTGAAAACGCACTTAATATCAAAAATCAAAATATATACAGCATACCCAATAAAATTATTTAGTGATGGTATCCTTTTACATAGTGCATTACAATAATTATGCACAGCTGCAAGTGAGTAATTGAAATAATTTTCAAGCAAACTGCTATTGATAATGAAAATTTATGCATCAGAAGGCTACATGAATGAATTAATATCCAGCTGTTTGTCAGTGCATAACTCTTCCTATTGAATTTTACACAGAATTTACAAGATATTGGAGAAGTGCAATTATGTTATGGACAGTAAATTCAGAAATCAAACAGTCATTGTTAACCATGAAAATAACTAGACTTCTCAAATATGTTGGTGTAGTCTGGTCACAAGGCAAACATATTTTTGGATAAGTTAGGTTTCAAGTTTTCACAGGTTAAAGCATGTTCAATTAAGACATGTTCCCCATCTATAATGAGTTTAGGTTTTTACACAAATGTATTCAAAATTAAAATGTTCTCACTACTTATATAAAATAATATATATTTTTTTTATTTGACTGCAAGTATAAGTTTAATTATATTATGTCATATTTTGGCAGATTTGCGTAGTTTCTTTTCTATATTTATAACAGAACATACAGAATGATATATGAGGAAGCTGAATTAGAACTAATTACCTAATAATCTCATACAACATAATAATAAAATTAATTAATATGCACCCACCTGCTTCACAGAGATAGTCCTGTGTATTCCCTCTGATTGTGTATTCCAAGTGATGTGTATTGCCTGTCAGAGCAGTCTATGTAATGTAACATCCCTGACTTAAGATGTATGGAAAATCAATTCTGAAAGTAAACATGGGCAGACAATGGTAAAATCATGTCAATAATTACTCTGTCTATAGGAGGAGTCAATTTCTATCAGGGAGGGGTTAAATCATGGTGCAGGGGATTATGCAAAATATATTAATTGATTCAGAACATCCTCACATTACCACCTAGCCAACAGTCTGTGTTTTTGCAGATTTCAATTAGAAATTTGTATCTTTTGAAAATAAAATTAAGAAATTTTATTTAACTTTTAAGTAACATCCTCTCAGGTCCTTGACTTAAATTAATGCAGAGTCAAATTGAATAATGAAATACTGAGTCAATTCAAATGGAAAATAATTTTAAATTAAAAGAAAATATGCAATGTTATAATAAAAACATTTTGATAATACTACTGAAAATGATTTGTTACAAGTGTGTTGAGGACCCCATTGTTTTATTTACAACTGTAACTTGAATTCTTCTTCTGTCCATCCCACACAGTCTTTAAATGTAAATCTCAAATATTCAAACAGTACTTAAATTGATTAATTGATTGATTGAATGGTGCTTAAAGTCCAGTGGCAAATATTTCATGCATATTCAGGATGAGAGCATATTAACGATAAGTGATGATGAATGAACCCTGCTTTGTACTAGACCGACACGCTGAGCCAGATTTTTAACATGCCAGCTCACGAAAGCAACAGTCCGCAGGAAGATGTGCCTCTTTACCCAGACACATTATTCTGACTCGGGCCAACCAGTCTTTGCCCTTACTCCTTGATGCTGCGTGCTTAGCAGACAAGCAGCAAATGCCAATTTTAATGTCTTTGGTTTGACCCAGCTGGGGATCAAACCCATGACCTTCCATACTCGAGGCAAGCAGTATTTAAATTGAAGTGGTCCCATAGATGATATAATTATTAACGTTTTACTGTATTGTACAAGATCAAATATGAGTCCTAAACCTAAAATAAGTATAATACTTTTGTAAATCTGGTATACTGATAGTCACAGGTTGATCAAACATGAAAACCTATAACAAGGCTTACTCTGAGCAAAACTCATGAAATATACAACCCCACCATGAGCCAAGATAAAATTTCTTCCTAAGTGCAAATCTACATGTTGTGTCTTATGTTCATGCAAAGTTTCATTGAAATTCATTGAACTGTTAAGGAGGACATGTGCTTACAAGGTATCAGGGCAAATGGACGGACAAACACTTTTTAGCAGGGGTATAATATTAATTGACAATATACAGTAATTTTACCTTTGTAGGGATCATCACTTACTTAAGTGGCCAGGCTCGCATATTCCATGCCACACCTTTCATGTACTAAAACTTACTACAATTTAATTTATGTTTAACTTTGGTATGCCTATGTCCAAGGACAAAAAAGTTGTTGCTTGACAAAAAGCCATGTCAAACTAGGGTGCTTCACAAGCGCATCATAATTCTTTTCTTATTTTGAGAGTGGACAAAAACACACAAATATTCATGCCCTCAAAAACCCTTTCTAATACAATTCTGATTCAACTCATCATCTGCAAAACCTTTAAATAAGTAAAGTATTGGTTCATCAAGGCCCATAACTCTTGTCCAGGAGCTCTACATTTTCCATATTTTCATTGATCAGAGGCCATTACTCTGGAATGAACAATATTATTACAACTTAATTTATACTTCGGTCTGTATATCATGGTCATTAAGTTTATTTCCCAGTTTTAAAAAAAATCTCTCAATCAATTCTCAAGTTATTGTCTGGAAACGGTACAATTTTTAAAGTTTTAGTTGATCAACGGCCATAACTCTGAATGCACTCTTAATTAAAACTTTGTATATTATGGTTATAAGCTTTTTGGCAAGTTTTAAGAAAATCCCTAATGCATTATCAAGTAATTATCTAGAAACCAAAAATAGACTGATGGATGGATGGACAGGTCAAAAACATTATTCACCTTTGCAACTTCTAAGCATATAATTCTGGACAGGTTTAAAAATTCTTCAAAAAGTTCATTTTCTTAAGTTAATACTTCAGCAGCTCTGATGGAAATGAGGCAAATTAAAGCTAGCCTAAACACTCTAAGACATTTGTTACTTTTTTAGGAAGTTTGTATCCAAGGAGACACAAGATAAAGACCAACATATATAAGTTCCAGTTGCTACCTTGTTTTGCACAGCATCTGATTTTATCTGAAGCCTAAATGAGACCCACATTATTCATTTATTTTGGACATTTTAAAGCTCATTTATACTTCCAAAGCGATCGTTGCATAAAAATTGCTGGGTGTTGTTCTTGTTATAGTTTGTTTAAACTTTTAATCTCAGCGAAAATTGCGTGACATCGTGCGGTAGCTGTGCGATGTTCAGGCGATGGTCATGAGAGGAAGTATAAATGAGCCCTTAGTGTTAAAACTGTGTTGTTTTGAATTTAATGCCTAATGTCTCTGGTTTGTCCTTTCAAGATTGATCCCACTTTGGTTTTTGATATTCTGGAATTTTTTTTTACTTTCAAATATTAAACATGGTTATTTAGGTTTTTAATAAAGGCATGTGACATATATGTTATATATTATATATGGGAAGATTTTCTAATTACTTCATTGGTTGAAACAGTCACGTGATTACAATGATGAAAAATGTACGGACTCGGTGTTACTATTTTTAGATGATATTGACTCGGATTTGCTATTTTTAGATGATATAGTTACTAAATTTAGATCCGGATATATCAAAATAAGAATTTGAAAGATTTATTGAATATTTTTTTTAATTTCCATACAGGACAAGTATCAAATAGAACATACAGGCCCTGTATTTTTATAATGTTTCATTGAAGCCTTAAAAATGTCCTTGTTTACATATATAATGTAAAAATTAAGGACTTTTGTCTCGGTCAATATGTGATATATGGACTTGGAAAAGTGATATCTACCGCGGACTTCGTCCTTGGTCGAGATCACTCTTCCAGGTCCATATATCACGTATTGACCTCAACAAAAGTCCATAATTGATAATTATGCATTCCATTTTTGCATCTGATATAGATTTTCCCATCAATTAACTATCTCTGTGCAGAAAAATTTCAACAAATGAAATCAGTGCCTCATAAAAATTATTAAATTTCCTAAACTCTTTAGGCCCTGAAGACATTTTTATGCTTCTAATCCTCTACTGAACTGTTAAATGAGACAAAATTATACTTCAATAGATTTGGACTGGGTTACAAAATTTCCCAGAAAACTGTCAAAATATATTAACATGTCATAATTCATGAATATCACCACCAAGAAACTCTATATTCATTGTGAAGGCAAACTTTCCAATATTTCATTGGCAAGACATATTTTACATCAGATGTTTCAAATTTCTTGGAGAAATAATTTCCAATGGATCGACCTATCACATAATTTATAAACGATATCAATCTGTAGGAAACCATCAAAGAACTCAGACAATTATATACAAATAAATTCATAATGGAAAAGTTATATTTCTCTACTCAAATATCAATGATATAATCTAAGCCACTATTAATCAAACTTCTGTGTATTTTTTTTAATCAAAGATTCCCTCAAGTTCTGAGATGTCCAGATACATTTGAGCTTTAACCAGAATCAAACAGAGGTACAAAACAAAGAAACTAGTACAATTTGGTCAAAAAGTAAAAATATATAAAAATGCAAATAATTATAATATTTGGCAAAGCTTAATTGCAAGTACATGTACCACAAGTTATATAAAAAAGTGGCTATATCCTGGTTCTTCCCCGTAAAAAACAAAAAACGGGGGAAAATGGCCTACCTATTCAAACAGAGGTGCTTCGCAAGCGCAGCATGATACGACCGCAGCACATTGAAATGTGAAAGGTGAACAAAAGACA
>JAULBM010327976.1:0-13179 GCA_032357055.1 Geukensia granosissima | reverse complement strand
CAAGCCCTCGGGCTTGATATGGGAGTCTCGGGCTGATACCAGGGCAAATATGGAAAATGCCATGTAATAATCTATAATAATAAGATTAACTCAAATAATAATTAATACACTTAGAAGACGATAATTCTCTCTATTTTGGTCTTATATTTTGTTAAATGTGTTATTGCAACATCATTAAAATACTTAAACTTGTGCAAACATTTAGTTAAACGAACAGCTAAAACTTAAATAAAAAAATATACAGTAGTCTTGTTTAATTTTTGCATGTGATCTATCTTAACAGGACCTATATAAAAGTCCTTTACAGCCGGTTATATTTGCCTTTTAAATATTTGTTAGTTGAATGTAAAATGTGGATTTTGTCATTCTGAAATAAATTCCATATTTTCCTTTCAAATATTAAATGCAAAACTCCATGTTAGCACGTCAGTGCCACGCCATGTAAGTTTCGTCTCAAAATCCTTGAAATATATGCAAATTTTGTCTCCATTTCAGGACAATAAATTATTTATTTAAATATATTGCACGCGGCATTAATTGTTGGTATTCATCTATGAGATGAAACCTGACTTTAAAGCTCAATAAATTGGCAAATATGGTTAAAAATTGGTATAATTAAACATTTCGGTTTAGTCAAAAGTATTCGGAAATAGTAAGTAAGGGAATTATTTTAACCAGAGACATATAAGTTTGTTTTATTAAACAATAGATCTGTCAAGTAGTTAAGTTATCGAACCTATTTACGGGGCGTTAAATTTGAAATAGAAACTCTCAATCTGCTTTTTCGTTTAAATTAATAAAAATGATCAAAAAATCAAAATTTGGAAACGACTATCGTGTCATTGTCGAAAGAAGTTAGTTATAATTTCTCACTTACATATTAAGAAAGCGTCTTGTTTTGAAAAAATGAGTGATTACACTAAAAATACATTTAGGTATATCTAAAAAAAAAAAGTGGCTAATTTAGCGTGCGCGTTATTCATTCATTTTCTTTATGGCCTAACGTATAAAGTTAGTTAGTACCTGATAAATAACGTTTCACTGGACCGTGCGCTTTTTACTAAATTTTGAAAGATTCTTTAATAAATAAATCTTCATAATTCTTAACATGTACGAAATTCCGACAACTTTTATATATTTTTTATTTTTTATACAAACTCTTAACTTTTGTCCACTCAGTTGGAAAAATTGGAAATTTTTAAATTTTGCCTTTCCATTGTAAATATTTTTGCTCTTAGGATTTTTAAATGTTAAAAATTTAAAATATTTTGATAAATTTGATATCCATTGGCATATTAATGTTTTTATCCGTATAATATCAGCAAAAATAAGCTTGCCGGTACCAGAAATTCAAAAACTTAGACGTCAGAATTTTTCACAAAAAGCACATTTTCACACGAAGGACCCATGTGATAGACTGAACACGCAATTTTGTTGCTGGTATGATAGGTAAATCGCTTTCTGAATTAACCTTTCAGAATTTTATTTTTAGCATTGTGTTAAAAATGAAAATTATATTACACTTGTTTTCGCGTATCACAGGAAACGTATATATCACAGATGTGTGCTGTTAGAGTCTACACGGTTAACAACGGCCATGGACAAAGCTATCAGACTATTTTTCCCAGATGCCATAACCCAATGCTGCAGATTACATTTAATACAAGTGTGGTGTCGTAATATTAAAAAATTCGGACGGAAAACAATGACAAATCGTCGGAAGTGAAAAAGTGGTCCATATTTCAAAAGGGCGCATTTGTAATGTAAATGGGCGCAAAAAGGGCACAAATGCAATAAAAAGGTCGCAAACATAATACAAAAAGGCTCAAATGTAATATACCGACAGAAATTAACCAACTTCAGATCTCTATGTTGGTTTTACGTCATAAACATAGTTACTCGAGTTTCAAAAATATTTCAAGCTTAAGAAGGAGATAGCTGAAAAAAATGTAAAAGCATCTTATCTTTATCTTTAAATTGAAGATTTTTATTTAACAGCTCTTATCACCAATCATGTCGAAGGTGAGACAAAAATAAATTCTGAAACCTATTGAATATGAACATTTCAAGGAATAACCTCTCAACTTAGTAAAATCTAAATAGGAAGACCAATCCGACGGTTCGACAACTATATAAGTGCAATACGTTTCGAAGCCTTTCCCTTTCAGTGCTTTAGACTTTAAACAAATGCAGCAAATTTCTGTAAAACACTGTTGATAAATTTGTTAACTGGGTGTTTGTGAATACCCTAGGTCGGGGACCTCAGGTCCACCAGCAAATGCATCGACCCAGTGGTTTTAAGCTACAAGTTTATCAATATTGAATTTTTAAATTTCTAATGCTATATAAAATGTACACATTTCAAGGAGTGACCTCTCATCAGTAACATTAGAACCTAAACTCACCAAGTCCGAGATCCAAACATAGCAAAAGAAGTACTCAAGTCCAAACAAATAGAAATATGAAGCCATATGTCCGGGTGTAATACGTTTCGAAGCCTTTCCGTTTTTTTTTCAGTGCTTTAGAATTTAAAACAAATGCTGCAAATTTTTGTAAAACATTGTTTGACAAATTTCATGTCAGACAAGTCTGGGCTAGTGTAAAACCAAAGGCATTAACTAAGTGGTTTACCAATATTGAATAAATATATTGAATTTTGTTAAGCAATATGTACATTTCAAGGAGTAACCTATTTCCTTGGGGTAAAACACGGAGTAGTTGTCAAACTACATGAATGCCAATACCGTTCTCTGCCAAATGTGAATGACCTCAGCTTTTCCTAAAAAAAATCCAAAGCATGGTTTTAGCTTTTTTTGTCATAAAGAATTTACTGGGCAAGTTGGATTTACCTCTTTGCATTTTTGATCATCCGAATCTTGTACACATTTAAGCAAATTGTTAGTGTACATGTAACTGTCAAAATGAAGGAAATATTATGTATGAGGTGTCATCTATTGCTCATATATAAAAATGCGCTTCTGTTCAGTTTGAAAATTAAAACCCTTTTGCCGAATTTTAAAATATTTTTTTTAATTTTGTTTTATATGTATTGTTTTGGACAAAATAGAAGTTTCTGAGCAATTCTATAGAAATTATACTGTCAAACTTGTATTGAAAATGTCACCTTTGCGAAAGAAAAATACCGCTTAGGACACTTGACTTCATAAATAAAGGGTTTTTATGCTGAAATCATAAACAGTGTAAAATTGAAAAGATGACCTTTAAAGTAAATACATAATGTTATTTAGGGCCATGCTGCCAATATATCATGATGTTATCGAAAATTTCTACACGCGCATAGGTAAAACTTGATCAAGAAAGTAATTTCGGATAACAGGAATTCGAAGATACCAAAGGGGCAGACAGAAATTGTTAAGTCGGAAGACAAACAAGGCAATGACCAACAAAATGAAACGAAAGACACAACATAGAACACACAACACCGTACTGAAAACTAAAGCTAGAGTAACAGGAACCATACAAAAACCAGGGTTAGTTCAGGTACTCCGTCAGGGTAAGCAACTCCTGCTCAACTAGTGGCACCCGTCGTGTTACTCAGTAGTCAAAGCCGGCGTATAGTCACAATCGATGTTAGTCACAAACGGTATAGGAACGGATTTGTATTCATGACATTGGGAAGATATCCATTGTCATTTGTGAAATGGATATTTCGCACCGGTCAACCAAACCATAATGGCGACCGAAAACTTTCCGGAGTGATGATTCTAATCCCTTGGCTCAGTAGCTTTCTTGTCAGCTGCAACCCTCTATCAATAAAATCCTGATAGGAAGACAAGCCCTGGAGTCGCGTATCAATTAAGAAATATACACTCCGTATGCAGGTGCGGCTGGAATAGATGTAAGAAAGCACTTAATTGACAAGTATATGATTAAAAAATGGAATTGGTAGATATTTTTATTTTATTGAATATTATGAAACGAATAATCAAGATGCTTATACATCTCGTGCTGTTTAAAAATTAAAGAACTTAATAAAACGTTTTTTTTTTTTCATGCAGGCAAAGCAGCAAATACCATGAAAGTTGTCTGTGTCTAAAGTATTATATAGAGTTCCTCTGAAATGAAATCCATATTTCCAACACCTTTTTAACCAAAAACCAGACAATACAGATTATTAGTTAACATCTTAATGTTTTCACACAGTTATAAAATTTAATTTGTAATTATTTAACATGGAATATATGACAGAAATACATAATTCATATCTTTTGGGGTTTTCTACACTGCATATTTTCTCGTTAAACTGTTGCTATGTAGCTAACCAGATTTCTGTAGAATCACCTACAATGTACTGGCTTCCTAAACTTCATAAAAACTCAAACTCCAAGTCTTTGTTCATTCCTACTTCTAGTAATTGAAGTACAACTTACGCCCAAATTCTAGTGACCAGTGCTTTTACTACTATTAATTTATGTTATGAAAATTCATCTATTGACTGCACTTGGTTTGTTAAAATTCACTAGATGTTTTAGATAAAACTAAAGTTTGGCCAAGTTTCCTTTTCTACAATTTTTTCACTCTAAATGCCACTTAATCGCATAGACGTAGCGCAAGGTATTGTGGTATTTAGTGTTCTCCCGTGTTATTTCGGGCTCATGTTGTAAAGAAAACAAAACAATACTCAAAACTCATGTAAAATTGATTAAAATATACGTTCTTTTATTATTAAAAAATATATATAGAAAAATAAATATGTAGGAGTCGAAAATTCAACATTTAACGCTTAAGTTGCATTGTAAATTGTAACAAGTCGAGTGTACCGCGCACACAAACACGGATAAAACTTTTTCTATATAAAATATTTTTGTGCAGTTTTTTTGCAAATCAGGTGCAGGTATTTTTTCTAAATGAAGTTATTTAAAATTTGACGTTTTGTGACCTCCTTGACAAAAGGTCAATGACGTAAGAAATCAGACGAATATGTAAAGATTTGTACAGTTTTGTCATGACACAATATTGGTAAGATTGTATAACTATCTATATAAGTTTAAAGCAAATCCGAAGTGCAAATTTAAAATGCGTTTTTCTTCTAATTTTATAATAAGGCAAAATATAGGGATTTTTGTCTTTTGTACAAAAGTAAAACTCTTTAATCTTTGTCTAGCGATTTTGTCCCACGTGTCAAAAAGTACTGTTTTTAGGAAATCATGCGATAATCAAACGATATATACCGTAAAGTTATTTATACTATGTGTCAAATGAAATGTTTTTCAATGTGCGTTTTTTCCGAAGAAAAAGTTTACTGAAAGCTATGATCAAATGATTCTCATGTTTTAAATAATTCAAAAATTTCCGTGTCTAGGCATTTTGTCCCCTCTGACGTTTTTGACAATTTCCGACGTTTATCACAACGAAAAACGCAAATAACTTCTCATAGATCAATAAAATAAATTGTCTTTAAATACTGTTTAGAGTATATTCAAACAACACTTACTAGGACTCATGAATGTAAATTTATCCATTGTTTAAATTATTTCTGAAGTGGTTAAATTTGGAAGTACACCTGAAATGTTCAAATTTTACAAAACTAATATAAATATTATGATAGAAATTATTTTTTCCAAGTTTCAGTTCATCAGTGAAATACAAAAAGTAAAGCAAAAACTACAAACGCACAAAAATAAATGCAAACCCGTAACACACATATATCTTATCAATATGTCATTCAAAAAGAATAGTCGTTCTTACAGGGCTGCAATGAATTTAATATGAAAATGAAAGGATATGGGGTAAATGTCAGAGATGCTGCACGGCACCCAGGAGAAAAACAGACGGAATTTACAAATCTAAAGGGTTCCACAAGGCCATCAACAGGGATGGAATACCACTTCTTGTGAAAAGCTCCATATTGCCACAGATGAAAACATCGTGTATATATGCAATAAATAATACTGTTTTGGCGATAAATCTTATAAAAAATACACTTTCATCCGACATGATGACAGCGATTGAATTCCTTCTTGATAATATGTATGTACGATTTGGCAACAACGTCTTTCAGCATATAGTTGGCACACACACATTGGCGCCAACTGTGCTCCTTTCACTCAATATTTCTAAATAATTATGAATCACGGTTTATGCATGTTAAAAATTCAGAAAGACTCTTCCAAACAGGATAAAGAGGATCAGTTCAATAATACTTTTACATATCTGGAGGATGCTTTATCTTTAGATAATCCGGAATTTCACAATTTAAAAAAATTTTGCAAAAAATACCTTAAATAAATCTAATACAAGTAATGACCGTATTTTTTAGAAATTAATGAATTTAAAAATTGAACAGGATTGTTTATTCACTAAGATTTATGATAAAAAGGGTGATTGATTTTTTTCTTTAGTTAACTTTCCCGGCATTTCTAGATGGGGACGTGCCTTTGGCCCTTTCGTATGTCAAATTACAACTAGCATTTCCAGTTAGGTTTGTATAGTAATTGATCACAACCTAAATCTTTCCGGTAAACGTTTGCAGCAGGAATACAGATATCGGTATACCAATCTTCGTTAAACTTTCACAAAATTGAAGTGTGAAACCGTTACAAAGATTTAATACAAAATATGGAATTTTTATATGGGATATTAAATCATACATTCTATGAAAACATAAACTTAATAATGATTCATTTAATCTCATTGTTACATTAAAGAAATGTATTCAAAAAGGTTACCGGTTTGATACTGCAGTCAGAACATGTTTTTTGTTGGTACAGATATTAGTCTTTTTAGTGGTATTTTATTTTGGCTAGATGACAACAGATAGCATCACAATAAGGAAACAACTGATACGCGAAAACGAGTGGATTATAATTTTCATTTCTAAAGCCATGTTTAAAATAAAATTTGAAAAGGAAATTCAGAAAGAGATTTAACTATCTTACCAGCAATAAAATTGTGCGTTCAATCTATTACATGGGTCGTTGTTTGTCCTGTATTCATGTGAACATGTGCTTTTTGTGAAAAATTCTGACGCCTAAGTTTTTGAATTTCTGGTACCGGCAAGCTTACGGATAAAAACAGGAATATGCCAATAGATATCAAATCTGTCAAAACATTTTAATTTATAAAATTAACAAACCCTGCGAGCAAAAATATTTATATGATAAGGCAAATTTTCCAAATGAATGGAGAAAAGTTAAGAGTTTGTATAAAAACCAAAAATATCTAAAAGTCGTGGGAATTTTGTGCATTTTAAGAATTATATATGGCAATATGGCATTGCATCCAACTAGTTTTTCCTTACATTTATTGGCAGTATAAAATTGTCGAACATACTGTGTTTGACGACATCTCTTGTTGAGAGGCATGATGTTTTAACATCAGAAATTTACCCTGCATGGGCTTGCTTTCAATCACTGTGGGAATTTATTTAAGAGGTACCTTATGTTTGCATGTATTTCATTGTGATTAAGGTACTCTCTAGTGTGAATTTCTGTTTGATTTTCGTTGTTCTTCTGTTTTAACACTTTTTCTTTGCTTTTTCCTTTGACCAATCATCGTGAGAGGCTTGAGTCGCCCTAAACTACATATTTTAAACCCGCCAAATGTCTCAAGTGCCTGTGGTCTTAGGTTTGCCAAATTATGTTGTCTAACATTATATTTACAAATTAACTTGTATTTATCTTGATTGTGCCACGTGGTTGGCTTATGTTATCCGTTAATATACCGGCTTCCTAATTAAACTTCATATTATAATTAAAACTCCATATAAGTCTCGATTCATTTCTGCTTCTAGGAAATGCACTACCACCATCATCTCAATTCTAATAAACAGCGCTTTAACTACTATTAAAACTCTCATTGTTAACTTCTGTAATAAATGTTATGAAAATTCACATTTCAACTACTTTAATTGTTTCCTTTGACTACTCTTCGGCCCCTAAACTTGTTATAAACCCACCACATGTCTCACTTGCCTGTCCCAAGTCAGAAATCGTCGTCTTAGGTTTGTCAAATTATGCTTTTTTACATTTATATTTACAAGTTAACTCCAATCTGCTTTAAAAATTATCTTAATTGTGCCATGTGAAGACTTGTTATATGTTCATGTCGGGATATTGGTGGCCGTATTTGCAGGAATATTTTTTTTCTGTTATTTTCATACAAAATAAATTCTTCTGCCTGTATATGTGTAAACTCTCTTGTCGGATCGATGAATTTCTGTTTGATAAGGCAACTCCAAATTTATTTCTAGTTCTTTGGATTTATAGTGATAAAAATAGGCGCGAGCGAGCGAATCTTTTTGTTATTTTTTTTCTTGCAATGGTAAAACATTGGAGCGCAGCCTCTGATGGGAACGCAACAGTTTAAAGTTTTTTCCTTTATTTTTTTTTTTTTTGTATTTTTAGGAGCGAGGGAACAAATTTTAATTTTTATTTATATAGGAATGACGGTGAAAATTTCTAAAAAGTGAAAAAAATGGAGCGAGTAAAGTTTTTTTGAAATTTTGAACCAATAATATGAGGAGCGAGTGATTCTTAAGAACTATTAATTAATTTGGAGTGACCTAATTGTTGTTAGTCTGTTGATTGTTCCTTAAACTACATGTTGGGCCGGGTTGGGATCCAACTGAACTAGTTTAATCCCACCACATGTCTCACGTGCCTGTCCCAATTAAGTCAGGGATTTAGGTCATTTGTTTTTGTGTTTAAAGTTTTGTAAAATGTTATTTTTTATAATATACAGGTAAGAGCAGTATTATTTGATGTATGTTTTATTCAATTTGAGGAGTTTAGAGCTTAGAGTTTAGAGAAACCTCTAGATTTGTAACTTCGCCCCTTTTTCTCGTAGTTAGAGTGCGTTCTCTCTGACATTTACCCAATAATTCTCATTTTCAATATTTATCCGAATACTTTGATTAATGTTGATGAAGATATATAAACAGAAAGATATGGTTTGATTGTCTACGAGACAGGAAACAGGCATCCAATAATGGTACAATGAAAACAAGTAACATTTAAAACTAAAAACAACATCACCTATTGAATTACAGGTTCATGGCTTGTGACCGTGTATGTGGCGGAGTTAAACATGTTTGTCAGGACTCTTTCCTCCCTAAACTTGGGAAGGCGTTGTGACAAAACGATATAAAACCTAAATCTTTAAAAAACCAACTGCAATGTACGGAAGATTTGATAGCAATGTCTTACATAAAAAAACATTTTTCTTGGATTATACAAAAACAAGTCTGATTTTCGATTTGTTTATTTAAGTGGAGCTATGGAAGCAAACATTTGAACTACGGACAGGAAAGTCACTCGTGCTGTTGTGAAGGATATGAGGAACACGATTGGTTTGGCATGGTAGGGTCTAACACAATATTAAAACATTATATTTTCGATCTTTAATTCTAAACTTTAATTCAAAAACCAATAATTTGTTGAGCATAAAATACGTTATACAGAAATAAAACATATTAAGAAGTAAGAAATTTGAAAATAGATAGGCCACATTTCCTATTTTTATATTCGTCATTTATAAGGCTCATATTTATCAACCAAATGTAAAACTTATATATATAATATATAATATCGATGAAAATATTTTATGGAGAATTTCGATAAGCTATATGCACATTGCAAGGAGTAATCTCTCGTCAATATCATTAGAACCAAAACATAGGAATTTCATAAATAACACGTATACCAAGATACGTAGTGTGTGATAGACTTGAACACATGTTTTACATGTACGATCTTAGCAGGACCATTCTGCAAACAAATGCAAGAACGCAATAGTTGCATACAGACAGAATTCTACAAATAGTAAAAGTTAACACTTCTTCATTTACCATATTACTGATTATACCACTGACTAAAATATGAGTACCTTAAAACACCTTAAATACTTTTGACTGGTATGTATGCTTTTCTCATAAATAATGACTATTATTGGAACGATCAACTGGACACAATGCACGATCACAAACTTGAAATTGCATTAGCAGTGAGCTTAACTTAATGAAAATATGAGAAGGTCTTCATTAATGGACTACAGCATCATATGTTTGTTAATAGATCATATAAGTATGTAAAAGTTTGATATTCTATATATATATTTAATTGAACTATTTGTTTCATATATTGCCTTTGTTGCGCTGACCTGGCCGAGGCCTAAAACTTTTTAACAGGAGACTTTTATTTCTTTTTTATGTATTAGTAGTATGTAATCAGTTATAACCATTGTCTGTAATTCATATGCCGCGGGAGGGACACAGGATTGGAATAAAATCTTCTTCTTCTTTTTCCTCTTCTTCCTCAATATGTATACCTGTTCTTTACTTTCTATAGGAGATAAATGCTTTGCCGTCTTCCATTTGGCTCTCAAGGACGAGGACTTCTTTGGCAGATAGATTTCCACCTAAAATTTCGGTTTCTCGTGACCAACCTTTTTCTTTAGAAGGAGGTACCATTGGATCATTTAGGTCTCTTCCAGTTGTCGGGATAACTTTTTGATCAGTAGTGTCGTAATCATGCAGGATTTTTTCTGGTTTCAATAAAATTTCGCAAAAATTTACATTTACTCCAAAATAACAAACAACTGCTTACTTTTTTCTATAATTGCTAATAGATTAATGCTTTATCGCCTTCCATTCGGCACTCCAGGACTGATCGAGGACTTCTATGGCAGATAGATTTCCCCCTAAATTTCTGGTTTCTTATCGCCAATCTATTTCTTTAGAAGGAGGTACCATTGGATCTTATGGGCCTCCGCCTGTTTTCAGGATAACTTTTGATCTGTAGTTGTCGTGATCAGGTTTTTGGATTTATTGATTTGAGCACCTGATCCCACTCCTGTTTTATGAATGAGTTCGTGGATTCCAAGCCTTTGTTCCTTTTATTTACGTTTTATCAGTTAGTTTGTTTCAAGTTTGTCTTGTCTCTGAGAGCTATGCACTTGTGATCTCTCAAATGGGTATTCTACACTAGACTTGAGTGGAGCTATGCTAGCTTACATTTGAACAACGAACAGGAACATCTAGCTGTTGTGAAGAATTTGGGGAACTCGCTTGGATTGATATGGCAGGGTCTGAAAAAGTGTGAATACAATATATTTCCGATTTTGAATTAAAAAACTGCAGTGTTAAATTGAGCTTTGTGCTTAAGATTTTATAAAGGATTTTCAACAAAGTTTCAAGTTTGACCAATGGTAATTTTTACAAAAAATTTTTTCGTTGTAAACTTTACAAACTTGCTTAATATGGGAGGGACAGCAATTTTCTTAAAACATCAAAAATTTGTATTTAGGCCAATCCAAATTTATTTCTAGTTCTATGGATTCTTTGTGAAAACAGTTGCGAGTGAGCAGAATTTTTTGTTTTATTTTTTTCTTTCTTGAAATGTCAAAATATTGGAGCGCAACCTAAAAAATTAATGTGAAAAAACAGTTTAATTTCACATTCCCTTCATTTTTGAATTTTGTTAGGAGCGAGCGCGCAAATTTTTATTATTATATTAAGGAATAACAGTAAAAAGTTTTAAAAAGTGAGATCAAAATGGAGCGAGTAAAGTTTTTGAAATTTTGAGCCCATAATATTAGAAGCGAGCGAATCCGAAGAACTATAAATTTATTTTGAGTGGCTTTATTGATCGTCTCCACTCAACATTTGTTGTTGTCACAATGAAAAAAATAGAATAGATAAATATAAATAAGATTTACATGTTCAGACACCTATTGTTCGGAGCCTGGGGAATGTAAGTGTTATGTCCTTATGACTTTTTAATAATCTGTAAACAGAATTTGAAAGATTTGATAATATCCTTAATACTTTCCTAAATTATATGGCTTAACTTATATTCAAACGTAAATCGTATTACAAAATAATATAAAAATATGATAGTTTCGATCATTTTTATGAAACAAAAAATTGAAAAATAAAATTTTGCTGAATTTTTGTTTCACAAATATTTAGAGAATACTATAAATAATACCTTGACAGCTCACCTCTTCTCCATCTTGATTTCTTCTTGAAATCATTAAAACGATATACATGTAAACAAATAAAAAAGAACATGTATATGAGTAATATGAAATTCATCTTCAAAAGAGACGAAATATAAAGTAAAACGTGTGGTCGTTCTTTAGTGCCAAATCAATTTATGAATTTGTGTTTATATATCTATTAGGTATACAAAAAAAGCAAAACTCTAGCAATAGCAAATTTGGACTGTCAAATTTGAAAATCATATATCATCTTTGTAAAATCGTTTTTATGTTAAAGTAAGTATTTAAAATATGTTTATATAAAAAGTGTATGAACAAAGTTTAATATTATCAAAGTGATAGTTTGGACATCAAATTGTATTGCCAGGTGCCAGTTAGATACTTAAAATACAAGATTACCAGTTTTGAATGAGAACGGTGCATTTTTGATGTGCTATATCTATATTTCAATGAGTAACTTCTCATCAGTTGATATGAAGATAGTAAAGGAAGTAGTCATATCCAAACAAATAGAAATTTTTTTGTGCTCTATAATTTAAACAAATACAGCAAATTTCTGTATAACATTATTGGATTAAATCTCTTTCTGAATTTCCTTATCAGATTTCATTATTGCTTTAGGAATTAATAGGCAAATAAGTCCAATGAAATTTACTTTATAATAAATCTTTAGGATTAACAAATATTTATTTGTGAAAAAGAGATAAATTCATTTTCAAATAGACGAAAGTAAACAAAAATATAAATTGGCTTATTTGGTGTATTATTATATTACTACTTTCCTAATTAAAATTTACTTTTTTTCTGAAATCACGTGTTCTGGCATATCTTAGATCTCTCACGAGTATTATATCATTTCTTTTTTTCTTAAAATGGCTTATAACTTAAAAATGTTATCGAACTTTAAATTGGACGTTATTGGTGAACAGCTTGGAAATAAATAGAGTACATCCAGTCTACTTCTAGGATCGCATAAACAGTGTCATACACGAACGTCTACTGGACAAAAACAAGAGGTAGGGGAATAAAGGGACATATCAACGGGAATGCACTGAGTACTTTACCCGTAGTAAGCTATATTTTACTAACTTAGTTATTAAAAAGGTAGACATGAGATACTGTTAGCTAATAATTTAATACTAGGAAAAGGAATTCGAAGATACCAAAGGGGCAGACAGAAATCGTTAAGTCGGAAGACAGACAAGACCATGGCCAACA
>JAULBM010327955.1:0-13180 GCA_032357055.1 Geukensia granosissima | reverse complement strand
AGTCGGCGTCCTCGACTCAAATGCTCACGCATTTTCCTCTCCACTTCGGAGTTGGCATAAATGTCGGCCATCTCGAAATGATTGAAGGCAAGAGAGGTACTTGGTGTTTGCGATGAGCTTGATGTCGAGGATGTTTTAGCAGAAGATGGGTTATTTTGAGTGTCGAATTCGGAAACGAGAATAGGAAGAGTAGAACCGTTTGGCCAAGTAAACACAGTCTGAGTTTCGAATGATCTTGTAGTGGGTGGGCCTTTCACCTTATCAGCATATGATGTTGGTTGAGCATTGTCTGAGACAGATAGCCGTTTGCGAGCTTCTTGATAAGTTATTTTTTCTTCAGCCTTAAGCTTCTGAATTGCAAATTCTTTTTTATAATGCTCGCACACTCTGGAATTGGCCATGTGATCTCCACCACAGTTGGAGCATTTCACACTACCACCACATTCAAAGCTGGAGTGTCCCTCAACAGAACATTTGACACACTTTTCTGTACCGCGACAAGAACTCTTCCCGTGTCCAAACTTTTGACATTTGAAACAACGGGTCGGGTTAGGTACATATATGTCAACTTTTATCCTGTAAGGGCCGATGTAAATGTGGTTTGGCACTGATGAAAGTCCAAATGTGAGGAGATATGTGTTGAGTTTTACTGTCCGACCTTCAGATTTCTTTGTGAATCTTTTTACTTGTGTAATGTTTTGAGGTTTTAATTCATTACAAATGTCCTCTTCGGTCATGTCAGACAGGTCATGGTCCCTGTCTCGGACAATGCCTCGACAAAAATTTAATGTTCTGTGAGGAGTGGCTTCAATTGGTGTTTCCAGAATTGTCTTTAGAGAAAGTAAATTTTCAGATTGCTGTTGTCGTTGACATTCAACGAGGAGACTTCCATTTTTCATTTTAGTAACTTTTTGATCATCTCCTGCAACACTTTGGATGGTTTTTTGGATAACAAACGGGGAAATTTTGGTTAAAGGTTTATCAGTTTGAGAAGTCAAAACAATAAATTTTACAAAATTGGTGGAACCTTTGTTACTAATTTTGGAGGGAACTGCTTCATCATCACTTGATCTTTGTAATCGTCTTTTATTAGAATGCGTTGAACTGGTCGAATTTTGAGATTGAGAACTCATGGTGATTGTTTAAAGTTCATTGCCCCTGCTCCCCGCCCGCCTCGGAGCAACAACCAGGATGTTTACCTTCAGGAAAATGCTGCAGAGGCATTATTATGCGCGGTGATCCAGCCTTCGGTAAGGAAAACTGAAACACGCGAGAAAAATACCAATACAGATCCGAAAGTACCAGGGATACAAGGACAACATACTCACATAGAGTATTTCACAAAGACGCAAGCTTCGTGCCAGGGATCACCCGGCGAAACAACCGTCCGAAATAACATCTACATGATTGACCCTAGCCACCGCCTACTACCAAGATTCATCAAAAACACATTTAGCTAATACACAGGCTGAAAATTAAAACATCGTAGAAAACTGACTGAAATTTTAGACATTTAGAGAAAGTCATTGAATATCGTACGAGATTTTGAGTCATCTTTAAAAGAATAACCAGGAAAACCAAATGAAATTAAGTGAATGTATGGAAATATGGTACAAATAAGATTATAGAATCAGGTAGGGCTTGGCATGACCAGCCGATTGATCGACACGGGCCTTGTCGACCTCCCGTCTAGCTCAACTCAGGGCCAGGTCAGCTTCGGTTCCATACATGTATATATAGTGTGCACCCACGGATATCCCATCAGTTCGCTTCACGGAAGCACACAGTCACAAAATTGTATCTCTGTACTTCCGTGTAACGTAGGTCGTCATCCAATACCCGTAGATACACATACACATGCAGGCATTAACCCCACTTCCGTAGAAATGAGGCCCTCCACTTCGCAGGTACCCGTCATCAAACGACACGGGTCGCACCACACGGCAAACATGGCGGTCACAGTTTTGGCTCCTATTATACTCCGGGTGCCTACCAGGGGTCCAGTGCCCCAGGACAGAGTGCTTGTGCCTATTCTACCCCCGGCACACCCTCTGGGAGGGGGATAAATTTAAGGTACAAGTGTATGACTTGACTATTTTGTACTTTGATTTGTATGGTACTTCATAAGGTAATGACTATTGAACAGATGTCAGTGAATCCCATTTACATCATAATTAAAAAATAAAATAAGGTATAATGATTCTATTATTTCAAGGGCAAAACAATTTTAACACAGGAGTAAAGACCAACCGTGTCATATTTTTAACAGAATCCACTGATGCTTCAAATACAAATACACTATATACAAACGGAAAACCTTTCTGTACGAGGAAATACCATGTTTGTCCTTTTATATTCAATGGGTTGTCCCTAAAAAGGTTTTTTTTTCTTTGACCACGATTGCGTTTATTTTTGTGTGATATTACAGGCATTTGTAAGTGCAAGACATTTTCATGTATCCACACTTATTTTCATTCAGCATTTTATAAATGATATGAACAAAAGTCAGTATTGCCCGAGGCTTGTTTAGTAATGTCCTAATTTATTATCCCAAGCTCTTCAAGGACAATGGGTTAATCCCCAATTAAGAACATGTTCTTCACATTTAAGAGAGACAAAATCCTGTCATTTCATTGGTCGAGAGCAATTTACTATGTTCTAATAAATGACCATGTACACAAGGGAATCAATTCCAGCGGCCATTTTTTACATCTATGCTTGCCTTAAAATAAACTATGAATATTTCATTGATCCGAAGATTTAAGGCAAACAAGTAACCCTATTAAAGGACGCTTTTGGCAATAAAATGCATTTTACATTAATTGTTCAAAATAGAAAAGTCTATTATCTCTAAAATATAATTAAAACATGTACTGCAAACTTTGAAGTCAAAGCCTGTACATTATATGGCGAATAGAAGTCTTTGGACATGTTGGATAATACATTAATTGATGAATCTGTAATTCAATTTACAATGCAGAACGGGAAACTAAACCTGGGAGTTGCAATGTTTAGAATTTTACAATGGCGAATTTTATACAAAAAAAAATGATCTACATGAATTTCTAAGTTATTTTTCAACATTTGTTAACTCATAGATAAAATATAAAGAACTCTATATTTGATAACATTGGCGGATACTGGTGAGTAAGTTTTTTCAGACTTTACCCTTTATAGGCAACTGTGTTTTTTAAATATATTCAGCTTTCCAAACTAACTAAACAAACTGTATTCTCAGGAAAAATAAAAATAGTAGTGTATCAATTGATCCTAAAAAATGAAATGCATTTTTATGAACGAAGGCAAAACTCAATATGACCTTGATCATTTTAGCGTCGGTAATGGCCAGTTATATATATATATATATATATATATATCTTTCTACTCAATTACTTATTCTAAGCTGATCGTACCAATTGCAAAGTGATCCTTTTTATCACTTGGCATTCTTCATCCATAGACCTTTATATTTTCATCTTCTCCTCTGCAATCGCTAGGCCAAATGGAATCAGACTTTTAAGGGAGCATCTAGATCCTTAGCAAAGATTCTTCTTTTATCCCGATCGGCTTATCAACATGGCAGCCACGGACAATACTTGTATCTGATTTGCTGATTTGGAAAATATTCTCTGCTTGGTTGATTTGAAAATATTCTCTGCAACTTTTAGGCCAAGGAGAAACAAACTTGACAGGTAGCACCTATATGAGGTCCTTCCAGAGGTTCCCCGTTTCGATCTGATTGGACTTCAAGCATGGCTGGAACGGGCAATACTTGATTATGGAAAATGTCTTTTGCTCTGATACTACCTGGCCAAATGTAACAAAACTTGACAGATATCATCAATTTTAGGTCCTTTACATAGTTACCTCATTTTGTACCCAGTCAACTACCAATATGGCTGCCAGGGATAATTCTTGTTACTTATTGGCTGATTTTAAAGAAATCTTTTCATCTGAAAATACCAGGCAAGATGGACGTAAACATGCAGGAAGCATCTTTGGATGTCTTTTACACATGTCTAGTTTCGTCACGATCGAACTACAAAAATTGCTGCCACGGGCAATTCTTGTTTCTAATTGGCTAGTTTTAAACAAAAGTCGTTTTCCCTGAAATAACCAATCATGTCACCGAAGTTGGCAGGACGCATAAATCGGGGGTACTTTACATGTTGCCTTGTTTCGTCCCCAATGCACTTCAGTCATGGCCGCCACGGACAATATTTGTTTCTGATTATCTGACGATAAAAAGTCTCCCATATAAAACGGCTAGTTCCATTAAAACAAACTTTAATTGGTCGCAACTAAGGGAGGTTCTTTAAAAGTTTCCTCGTTTCGTTCTGATTGGACTACAAACATAGCTTCATTAGGCAATTTTTGTTTTTGTTCGGCCGATTTTTAAAAAGTCTTTTGCTCTAAAACCGCTTGGCCAAATAGAACAATATTTTAAAGGAAGCCCCCTCCCAAGGGCGGCGGCCGTATAGAAATAGGCCGTTTGGTTTCTCCGCCTGCAGGTAGACAACCTGCTGAAGGGGCGTCCTGCGGGATGTATAAATACTAAAACATCCCGAGAGTAACCGGGGGTAAGAAATTGTTTGCTCGGTTTCTCCGCTAGGAGGTAAAACCCCTCTTATTAGGGCGTCCGTTGGTTTTGCGGGTTTTATAAATTCTCAACCCGTCTCGGACGGGAACGTTACCGGCATGTCATGTGTTGGAAAAAGGCCACGCTCTTAGAACGTGACCAGTTCCAATTGGTCTAATGCCTAGCCTCTTGGTTTTTTTTATTATTTCTTATTGCAATGTGGGTAAAGTTTGATACATTTTTAAAAAATGAATAAAAAAGAGGTTCTCGGGAGCCTCTTTATTTCCTAAAATTGTAAATATATCTTTTCAAAATTAATAAATCTTTTAAATATTTAACTTGTTTTCATCAGGGGAAATGTTAAAGATCGGGAGTTTCTAAATAGCTCGCGCATCTATCTACAAGACTGGCTGTGTATACTTCTAGACACAAAGTAATGTCTGTGAAACTCATTCTTATTGCCACAGCAATATAAACCACTAATAAGTAATATTGCAGAAAAATTCGAAGATATAGTTACGTCCCAATACCAACAAGAAAAGACTTTGGCCAACAAAAAGAATTGCAAGATCAGTTCACTAAACACTACATATAAAACAAACGCTTGAGTAACACGAACCCTATGAAACAAGAGAAGGCACCGGCGATGTGGAATAGTAGGCAGCTTTTGCTTTTATTTATATTACAGGGGATTAAATTTGAACACAAACATCTGTATCTTTAGAGATAGTTTTATTGTTAAAAGTTTTTTTTAGCTTTCATCTGATTGATTTTGATGCTTTTCCTAATGTTACAGAAGAAAAAAATAAAACATGCATATTATTTTGTTCTGAGTACTTCGTTAAATATGTTCAGATTTTGACTTCCTATGTTTTGGTTCTAATGATTCTCATGAAAAGTTTACCTTTAAATGTACATGTAGCATTACGAAGTTTGCTTGTATTTTGGAACCACTGAATTCATGCCTTTCCTGATCGACAAAAAAATCCTCGAGGATATTTTCTATCCTAGTTTTCTGACATAAAATTTATAAAACATTTTTTTTTGCTACATTTACCACTGAAAATACAGAAAAGCTTCGAAACGTATTGCAATTAGAAATTCTTTACCGCCGGATTTGACTTCCTGTTTCGATTTGTTCGGATATGAGTACTTCTTTTACTATGATTGGATATCGGATTTTCTAATTCTATGGATTACGGATTTCTCTTTAAAATTTACATATAGCATGACAAGATAAACAAAATTTATTCAACTCTGTAAACTTGTATATTAAAATTATGTTGATGTGGAAAAGCGTATACCTACCTTGTTACTGCCTGACTTCCAAATAAAAAGTACGTTTTTAATGAGAGTTTTATATGGGTAATTATTACACTTATTTTGAATAATTGCAAGTGTTTAGAGATAATTAACTTCGTTTGAAATGTCAAATTAAAACTATGGGAATTTTATAAATACTCGGGCCTTTGCTTGTTATAAGATAAGTAAAAATTTACCAAAAATATGCGACAATGTATTTTATTATTTAAAAAATCTCCCAGACAAGAACTTGTGCAACATTTGTAGCAAGAAAATGGTTACTTTATATTAATAAATAAATACAAAACAAGTCCGAATAAAAGTTACCATTATATTTTATAAAAATTAAATTTGCCCGTTTTTTTTTTTTTTTTTTTTTTTGGTGACTTTAAAAGGCTTGTGTTAAACACTGTATTGACATTTCTTCTATTTTTGCTTTAGCACATTTTATACTTGTTCTCCCTTTAGCAGCACACTCTAGAGGCGGCCGTGGTTTAGAAAAAACGTTTTTCGGTTCTCCGCCTGAAGGTATAACCCCTTATAAAAGTAGCAATGTAAACACTCGACATCATCTTCACAAAGATTGTACCGGGGATAAGAGTAAGCACTATGCTTTCTCTGTCCTTGAAGATCTAGTCCTCTTAAAAGGGTAATCCTGGTTGTGGAAGATGTCAAGAAAATGTCAAGTTTTTTAACCCCGTTTTTAAAGGTCGTTTTTAGCGGTCAAAAGACAGCTAGTCTCAAGGCGACATTTACCTACACTATCCGAACCGTTATTTGTCCAGCAGGTAGTCTAAGTTGCCTTTCTTTACAGGTCTCCTGCAAACAGTCTATATATTGATTTATTGTTTTTAACTTTTTCTTGCACAAATTACTGCCTGTTAACCTTTCTTGCACAAATTACTGCCTGTTTGAAGCAAAGAAGCAACCAATCAATTAAGCCATTAGCATCTAATGCAAAACAAATTCTTTTCTAGCTGATTTCAACGAAAAGAAACTATATGAACGATAAACCTAACATCAAAACATCATTGGTATTGAATAAAGTATATAACACAATTACCGAACAAATCAAAGTCCATAAAAACATATGGCAAAATAGGTATCACACCACCGGAAAGTTGGTAACCGCAATGGTCCTGACTTGGTACAGGCATTTCAAAAGAAATGGTGGGTATAAAGATTACGCTCAATAAAATGCTAAAAAACAAAAAACAAACATTGGCAAATCGAAGAAGTATATTCACCTTATGAACGAACCAAAAGCCTTTCTCCGTCACGGAAGTGAAAATTAACTTTGTGAATTAAGACATCTTCCTCCTTTGTCGTAAATGTCTTTATCAAATATAACTGATAGACCGAAAAATATACTGGTATATTCAATCTTATTGAAATTATATTTTGTGCATCTCTCTTTCGAGGAATAAAGGCCAAGGTGCAATCAATCCTTTTTTGGTCCTTAAAATTTCGAGCAGAATATCCAGGGGTTTTAAAATTAGTAAAATATGGTTGATAAAGTCGCAACATTACTCGTTAAGAAAAAGATGTTTTTGGCCTTTTATACTATTATACAGTTGTTACGCCTTAAAAAATGTGATTTCCAAAAGTTACTGGATTTTACTAGATTTACCAGATTTTATATATTTTGTTCAATGTAAAAAAATTCAAAAATACAGGTTTGCCTCGTATGAGATTTTTTTTCCGCAAACACAAATTGTCTTGCATTGTAAATTGTACTTTTTATGTTGAATTTCGTAATTTATGAGCAGTTTGCAATAAATCAGGCTGTTATTATCAAGAACGATTAAGTATAAACGACCAATAAGTACAATATATATTCAAAAGAATAAAGTTCTTATTATCTTTACAAAACTTTAAACTTTAAGCCAATATCAAGCTGTATTATCTAAACATTGTTGTGCCTGTCCCAGGCTAGGTGATCAAGATTTTGTCAAATTATAAGTCTTAGGGCTCATTTATACTTCCAATGCGATAAAATTGCGCGACATCCTGCGGTAGTCGCGCGGTTCGGGCGACAGTCGCGATATGTCGCGCGACAATCGCACAACGAAGTATAAATGAGCCCTTAAAGTTATATTTGCAAGTTAACTTCTGTCAGCTTTACTGTGTTCTTGCATTGTGCCCTGTTGTTGAATTAATTGAAGTAATGAATAAATGGCTATGTTTGTATCATCTTACAAGTAACGGTCGAAGTTCACTGGGGTTTTCAATTGAACGTAGTGCGTAAGGCCGCTTGTGTGCAAGATGTGTTTGTATGAGAATTTTTACCATATTATTTTTCCGAAAAATAAATTATTTTGCGTATTTTTTAAGTTAGACGTATTTTGTGCATTTCTTTTGGGGTTTTGGGGTTTTTGGGGTGAGTGTTGTCTGTCACTGCTTTTGTCTTAATTGAAGGTTCCTTTTACAACTTGTCCGGGATGACCCATTTACCTAGTAATGCCATTCTTAACCAAATTAAATGTAATATGCCTGTCGCAAGTCAGGAATTATGGTCATAGGTTTGCTTTGTGTTAAATGTATTGTTACATGTACATATTTGATAATATATAACATTATAAATATATAAATAAAGGTGATAGCAGCATCATTTTAGTATAAACGCTTTATCCAATTGGTGCGATCCAGAGCTTTTCGCAGGAGTTGTATTCCATCCTTTTTTATTGCCTTGTGGAGACCTTTCGATTTGTAAATTTTTGTTTGTTTGTCTCGTTGTGTAACAAGCGTATCTCTGACATTTATCCCGTATATTTTCATTTTCATATTTGTGAACCTTGTCCTTTGCCTAACCTTTATTCACAGTTCTGCCGTCAAGACCAGAAGATATATTGATATCTGATGCTGCTGTAGAAGGTAAGAATGTTACATTTACATGCATTGGAGATATTGGTAACCCGCCAGGAAACTTTGTATGGCAGAAAATTCGAAGAAATCAAGATGTTCCAGTGACATATCTGAATACCGAAACCAGTGCTGAAATCACACAGGACGGTTGCTCTTACCAGGGTGTGAGCAATCTTACCCTTCAAATGACATTTGACGATAACCGTTCTATCTTCAGATGTTTTGAAAAATCAACCGAATCAATGGATGACATGTTAAAGGAAACACCTCCTGTTGATGTCTATTGTAAGTTCGATTGTACTTTTATAGGATGCTAAGTTGGATTATTATACAATTGCTTCAAAAATAACAACGTGTTAAGGTAATCGTTTTAAAATAGTGAAAAATGATGCAAATTGCTGCTTATTAATTGATTTTAAGAGTAAGTAATGATAAATTAATCTACATGTATCTCTTATTTCCCTTTCTATTTTAAACCGACGGTTTTTTTTCACGGCGCTGATTGGCTCGCAATGAATATATGAGTCTGGGTTACTTTTAAAAAATTTTAACAGTCTTAAACTTATTCTTTAAAATCATATATGCATGAGCTTTTTTTTTACTTATCTCGTTCATCCACCATTTAAAAATGTCATTTGTAAGAGAAATAAAAATAAAAGATATGTGGCAAATGAAATACAAGGCATTCAATAAGGGTAGAATACCACTCCTTGTAAAAAGCTCTAAATTTTCCCAAATAAAAAAGCCTGCAAGAATTTTTTTACTGTCCACTTAATAGTAAGTATTAACTTCTGTTTGTCCGATAGCAAAATTAATTATAAGTTTAGGGCAATTTTATATGAGACAACTTCAAGATCTAAAAGGATAATTTTAAATTTGTTTTACCAAGTTTAAATGTTGTTTTTTAATGAATACCCAAAATAAAATGGGAAAATCAAGAACCTAACAACGTTACAAATGGATTTAAAATTTAACATAATTCTCGGTAATCATTTGAAAATTATCCAGATAATCAGATATTCACAACTTACCACAAAAGATATATAATTGTTTTTATTATTTTGATCAAAATCCTCTGAAATTAAATATCGCATACAGCTATTTTTTGGTAATTGATATCGTAATTATACCATAAAGTGTGAATAAATTTCAAAACAACTACATGTAATATGCAATTTCAAGAATTTCTATCTTATTTATATAAAAATGATATTTGTTATATACGTCCCTGGGCACGTTTTGTCATTTATATTTGATACATATCCAAAAATAATTTTTAGTAAGTAACAATATATATGTGAAAGGTATACATTTTTAATGATTTATCATTATGCAACCAATTGCTCGATTATAAAAACTAACAATTAACATTTCGCCCATATTGCTCGATGCCATTAAAGTTGGAATTCGTAATCGTTTTGCACTATTTATAAAGCAATTTTGGCTGTATTGTCCAAACTGAATCATTATTTTTCAATTCAAATATTTTATTACAAATCATGCATCCGAAAAAAAAAATCCGACGATTTCATATTGTAGGGGAAAGTGACATGATTTTTTAAATGAAGGCTTATTATCGAATCTTAAAAATCTTTCTCGCCTTGGATATACTTTATTTATTTACAAACCGATACGTGAAATATCTTTTGTAATGCAAGGTATTTTATTTTCACAATTCCCAGGGGTCTTTTCTATTCTTGAATAAAATTTTTTATTGAAATAAAACCTACTCTGAATTTAATACTCCTCTCAGCTTAATAATTCACATTAATCAGTAAATTATTACCTTTGTTGGGTATAATAATTCTGCCTTTAAACTTACAGCGCTATAATGCAGCCTGTCCCTGCAATTTCAACGGGGCCACCAAAGGAAAATTAAGTATATGTCAAGATATGTAGTCAACAGTTGAAAATGGAAACATTGTGAAATTTAAATTTAAAGTAAGATAAAGCTGTAGAATGATCAAAGAAAAAAAAAATCATTTGCAGTTTTAATTTTCATGAACAGATTTGTAAATCTTTCAAAAATCAATATGAAATTTGGTGCATTGTATTTGAAAATTTTGATCACAAAAGTCAATTACTTATTTCTTATATTAATTTCAGTTCTTTAAATCTGTTTTGTAATACTTGTTACAAGAATTAAATTTAAAATATTTTTTTATTTTTCTAGCTTTCTTCATTTTATTGGCTTTATTAAGAGTAAATATTACTTGTTCAAATATTTGCTCGCATTTTTAGGGTCACTTGTTAAGGTCAATAAACACATAATTCTGTGTAAATGTAAGCAAGCAACGTCTACTCATTTATTTATGAAGAGACAATAGGCACAAGGAAAAGGGAAAGAGAGATGGATTAGTTTATATAACATAAGATTTAGTTTAAACATATTTTATTTGTAAATAAGAAAAGGGATCGGATACAAGTTTTTCCAACTTTATAACATAAGTATCCAATACACGAATTAACTTTATTATATAATCTTTAAATATGGTTTTAATTGGTACTATTATTAACTTTCTTATGAATAGCTTAATAAAGAAATAAACAGTTAATATTTGTTATGAAGATGTTATATTTCCTTTGTATATATTTTTATATTGGCTTTTGCACAACACATGTTTACTCTTATTTATAATGATTTATAAACACTTAAACTCTATATCAGAGTATGCTGGAATGGGTAAATACGCTGTGAAAGAAAAGTTGTCTACCGTATTCTTATAAAATAGTGTTAATTTTGTAGATTAAAAAGTGCAAGTAACTTGCAATACATTTTTTAGCAATCGCAATGTGTTTTAAGCAGCGCCGAGATTTTATTTCTCTACGGGGATTTTACATTATAAAATTAGCCATTTGTTAGTCGGAAGTGGTCAATTGCACGCGCTAGCGCGAGTATGGGAGTAAACATTGTCAACTCTGCGCAATAATAAAGTAATTAAGCTTGGATTAATTAACCTGCAAGGATGCTTAGTGCTGCGCATGAACTGAATTTTAAAAGTAATTCTTCTGATATGTATCACAAGAGTTGGCCCGAATTAAACAAAAACAAAGATGGCCATCTCTCAGTGTAAAATGCCCGTATAGAAATTCAGGGGCAGATAATAGTATGTAAAACACTTTTGCATAGTATAAACCATGAACTGGTAACCGTGGGATAATTCTGTCTTTTGATTTAAAATCAATCTAAGGGCGGAAATGCACGTATAATTTAATTAAGCCCGAAATTCGCACTCCAGAAATGCTTGACATAGAGTATAATCCGATGGGACGTGTTTATATTGCTTTTATACCGTAGTAAAGGAATAATTGTTTTCCTGAACGGTTGCTTCTGGGTTTTTAACTAGAAGACAGCAACTGCGAGATTTTTTCGAGGTCGATACTTTTGTTGTATCACGTATTAACTTTAATTGTATTTGTTGTTGGTTTTCAGTATCAATCACAAGTGTTACATCCATTTCATCCGATTTTTATAGTGTGTGTTATTGCTGTTTTGTCACACCACCGTCCCATCTTAGGGGAGGGCTGGTCGCATATCAACTGGTCTTACCCTGCCACATACGTATATGCCTGTCCCAACCAAGGAACCTTTATTCCATTGGTTGTCTTTGTTTAATTATTAATTGTTATTTGTTCACCATTTTTACAAACGATTAGGTCGATTGTCTATATTTATGAATAGTTTAACATTTTGTATTTCGGTGACTTTTACAACTTCCATTATGGTGTGGGTTGTTAATTTTTGAAGGCCGTAATTGGACCTGTAGAAGTTTAGATTCGACTGTTATTTGGTTGATGGTGGTATCTTAATAGATCTAATTTGTCTTTGCGTTAGTAAATTGGGGTAACTCTCACCTATAACAGATGAACACATACACACGGATTTATTAAATTTGACCTTTAAGAAGCATAATGTGGGGTACGATCAAGTCATCAATAATTAGGCGGATAGACGGAATTTCTATTGAAAAAGTTACCAGAAAGATATGTATGCTACGGTCAGGTACAAAGTCCCATAGTTACATGTAGCTTACTGATAATTGAAGATTTCCTTTGATAAACATTTTTACTTGGTTAATTTATTTTGCGTCATATATATTCTTACTGAAACATGAAAGATGCTTTGTCCACTTCAAATGGATTAATTTTTCTGATCTTTCCTAACCTTTCTTTTTTCTTGTTCAATCATTGAACCTGAACACAACATGAACCATTGAATAAAGAAATAAATGTCGGTAGTTACAGTTCAGTAATGTAATGCAGTCGCTTTGACATTCACATGTACGTCAGATTTTTCTTTTCATATTTGATGATTCGAGATTCGATTACATATAGCCTTTGGTGGGAACTCATATGAAAAGCTGGGCAGTATAAACATATGAACATTTTTTAAAATTAAAAATTGGTGATCAAAGAGGATAGTTCTACAATAAA
>JAULBM010327945.1:0-13181 GCA_032357055.1 Geukensia granosissima | reverse complement strand
TAATATTAGTGTAATGTGCTATCACTTTATTAATATCTGTACCAACGACAACAAGTTTTAATGTCTTGACTACAACGTCGAACTTGTACCCTTTTTGGTTAAGTTTGTTAACCAGATTCAAGAGATCATCTTTAAATTTCTAAGCTTAACATGTAATGCTTGTAATTTTATGTGTCTCTTTGACATTTGTCATAACAGATGTGTCAGGACCTTTACAAGCTTATTTTTTCATTTAGTATTTCTATAATTCGTTTTAGATTGTTGTTGTGGTTATAATATCAGCTGTACTTACAGCAACCATCTATCTAATAAACCAAGATGACAGATATGAAAGGACAACTTCTTTAGGTAAATTTTACAGATTTGTAACAAAAAAGAATATTAAATAAAAGTGCTTATTTATTGATTGTAACGGTATTTTCGTGAGGTTAAACTAGTTTATATAAAGCGATCAACGATGAAATTCCTCATCATCGGGTCTAAATAACGTACTTGTTCCGAATCACTATCCAAATCCATATAGATTTAACTTGAAACTTTTGCTAAAACCTGTCGATGTATAGCTTTAAACTCCTAGCAAGATAACATTCTACATTTACCCCAACCAAAAAGAGAAGAAATTCTAAACATCTTATCTACAGAATTGGACTTTCGAAAGTTAAATACGATTCAACAACATTTTCATCAAGAGTGTGATCAATTTGCCAGCCTCTGTTGAAAGAGACCGGCGTTACAAATGCCTATACATTTGCTTGGATCAGTTTGTATCTGGAAACATGGTCGGGTAATTGTTCACGGATTTACTTCTTTGCGAATTATCGTCAATTCAGGTTTGATCTTAACTAGTCTTTTAAATATGTCGCGTCATCACGTCCTGGAAGGTCGAAATCATTTTTCAAAACTGGACTTGACCTAAATCTTCCTAACCGTCCCAATTTGGCAATTTGTGGCTTGATTACTAGCCACCCCATTTATGATTTATTGTTTGATAACTTGTTTTCGTATTTAATTTGCTTGAAAATATTTGCCAACGAACGTTAAGCAGCATCCAATCAATACAACACTTACAACGAAGCGAAGAATGTCAAATATGAAAAATAAATAATTAAGCGCAATAATCGTTGACTGTTTCAACAATCTGAACATTTACATTGTGGTATATAAACGTCGAATTCCCTCACAAACCGCGCTACTTTCTAAAGTTTAGATTAATTAGATTTAACCATGTATAAGACCATGACAGAAATAAGACCTTTGTAGGGCAAACTGTGATCTAATGTTTATCCCTAGATGTTAACTAGTGCAAGCCGGTATATTAAAAACGAGGTCAGGCAACTGAAAACCGAAATTCAGATATAGGAAACCTAATAACGAAACTGGAACGGAACGCCTAAGAACAAGAAATTACGTCATCATAGACAACCCTTAACCATTAAACCATGATGACCACAAGTTTTGATTATTCAGAACAATTGTTTATTGGGGGAAATCGTCTATCAAACGCAGATAATATTTCGTGATAATCTTCTTTGTGCATGTTTTAATTTTAGATTTGGATTGTCTCTCTTTAAGCAGATGAGAAAATAATTTATATGTTGTCTTCATTTTTAAAGCATACAACATTGTCGCTTATTCACTAACTAAGGGTAAAGAAAGACAACATGTAACATGTACTTAGAAATGAAGGTTAGATATTTACAGGTCCATTAAGGTCACCTATGACAAAAAGACTTGTAATAGGTTTATGAGTTCCATGTTAGAAAAAGTTACCAATTCTTGTATATTTAACATCATACTTTATTCAAAAAAGTTAATTTATAAATGCATGTGTGCTGGTTTACAAATACTACAATGTAATTTGTTGAATCGAAGAAAAATTCAAATTAAATAGTTGATATATTTTCGGTTTAAAGAATTAAAATTTATATGTGTGTGTGAATACGGTATACAGCTAGTATCTGTTTGGTACAAACCAAGTTCAATCCAATTCCATTTTTTATGCCTGAAAAAAAATTGAAAAAAACAAATACCACAAAACCTTCATTGACCATACGAGATATTTCATAATCATTTTCACACTTTCCAGATGCCTTTAGTTAGGAAAAAATACTTATTAATTGCACTTTTTGATTCGGTTCATTTATATTAGTACAGTAAGACAGAATTGTAATTTCCTCTTGATGACAGGACATCACATGAGCTCAAATTATTTTCTATATACTGTATAAAATATAATCGCCAAATCCTTGCGACAAATAATGACAAAAATGCAAATCAATATATTTTAACATATTAACAAATTTTATAACAAATAATCAATTTATCAAACAATTAAATGCAAACTTTTACCGAATTTACATGGCAAAATGACGTTAAAACAGAAAAAGCTTGAGCATTATCAAATAAATAAACCTCTCTGTTTCTGAGACAGATATCGGCACGCACCGACAAAATTCATTACAAGTGCTACTTTCAGAGTAAACAAAATTGCAGTAAAAAGTGTGTTTTGTCAACCACAAGGCAGCAAAGCAAAAAACCATACCAAACTTTTGAAAATATGCCCGCGTAGTAACATTCGTGGTCTATATCAGCTTGGGTGTTTTATGAACACTGTCAATATCAAAACCGTGGACGCCTTTATAGATACACGACTAGGTGAAACGTTTCTCCTAAAGGCTAGGCAGGACATCAACGAACAGGAATTGATAGAGCTATTGGGTGTAGACAGCTTCAAACAGCATACTCGAAGAAGAACACGTCACCATGCAAATTTTATGACAACATGTAGAGTGTCCAAGACAAAGGTTTCAAATATCTACACAATGCAGAGGCCATAAGACGATGTTTCAAGGATATATTCCATGAAAGGCTCGGAAAAAATTGAGGCTCTTACGCCAAAGAAGACTAACAAACCGATGGTAATGACGGTGGATGACAAACGAACCATCAAAATTGACTACTTTTAACATGAATTTAATTATTTTCAGTAAAAATACTAAATTTTTCACATTGTTCACATTAGATATAAACGCAAGTAGACATCACGAAGATTTTTAAACTTGACATTTAAACTTGATACATCTTTGAATATTCAAGGTTGAGTTCTTTTTTGCGATCTTTTTCAAAATTAACAAAATTTTGTCAACTTTTGGAAATAAAATTAGTTACTATCATTTAGCTAAATGCCTAGGCAAAGAAGTGAAACAATGACCTTTGTCCTGTTTTAAAAATTCGACCTCGCTTTTGTGTCGAAGGTGGGTTTCATGAGGCTTCCTTCCAGGTGCTTAGAGTGAAATTTGGAATGTCGTCGATAGAGTAAGACCAATGTTTCAGCAAGGGCTAAATCCGTGGTGATAATGATTTGTCGACACATCTTACAGGCTTCTGTTTTGCCTTAAAAATTCAGGCGCTAGCGTAGTTTCGTTTTCGATCTGATGAAAATAGACTGATGCATCTGGACGGGCAAAAAGTTGATGAGACTTGTCCAGACGCCGGCACCTGTTGAGTTCACATTCTCCTTGATCCACAAACTGAAAACAACAAATATCACCCTTTGACCTTTGAAGCAACACTCGGTTACTCGGCGAAAATCATTGTTTTATTTAAAATAAAAGAACGTCAAAGAAATCGCTTATAACTGGGTAAAACGCCCGAAATTACGTCGTCCTTCCCCACCAGTAGATTTGCGAACTGATATTCGGTGTTCGACAAGGTGACGCTGCTGAACTACCTTATCCTGCTTGAGGGTGGATATGCTATTAATACCTTAAAAGGATTGCTTTATCGATTTCCAAAAAAAGATATCTTTGCTTTTGTTTTGTTGACTCTAGCGCCATTGCACAAGCTCGAGTTGTATCGATGCTTTTTTTCCCAACCCGATGATTTTGCTTATTTTCGACATGTGTGACAACAACTTCGAGCATTGCTTTGACGACATAGCTGTTTCCTGTGTCAGAATTACTTTAAACTGCTGACTAATTGATCGTCAGTTTAACCTGCTCTTATCAAGAATCTTCACTTTCTTGATGAAGTTCTTAACAGTCTTGATGGCCATCGCCGACGATGTATATTTACGGCACTGAGTCGGGCCCATCGACATTTTCAACTTTATATTCTAAAAGTGCATGTACACATAAGAAGCGTTTTACAGCATTCACGCAGCTTAAGACTATTGAGACATATTGACAATCGTTAATGTTTTTACTGTTGAAATTTTCATCTCATAAATTAACTCCATATGTTTTTGTAACAAAGTAAATTTATTCCATTTCATTCATGATAAGAAAAATGTTGCCTCGACAGCTTGTTTTTCTTTACTGATTAAAATTAGCCTTTTCCTCTTTTCAAACTGTAAAAAAGCCAAAATTTAGAGCTTTCGTTGACAAAAGCTAGAATTTAAGACATTCAATTGTTGAAAAAAGCTATACATAATTATTATTCTTTCTAAACACATTAACAGCAGTTTATCTTTATACTGTCCTTGCTTATTGAACCACTCTTATATTCTTGCAGGGCTGCTTGGCTTTGATTATTATAAAAATGTTCCTCTAGGCATGTACATTTCACTATTGACACCTTTTAATACGCCTGTATAAATTTGAAAAGTTTTAATGTTCACACATATCATGCATATGTAACCCCCCATTAAGAATTAGTTCCATTTGAAGAACAACTGCTTAAATTCAAAGAACGAGGGTCGTTAAGGGCAATTTTTGGCCCAAGAATTTGTCTAAAAATGAAAATTGGCTAATATTTATTATTTTATATTTTGCTATTGAATAAAGTATATAAAAGAAAATCCAACACACTTTTCAGTTTTATTAGTTCTATAATGGTCACATGACACATAAAAAAATGCTTCAAATGTGAAAATACTAAGTAATTAGTTAATTTGATGTAATATTTGATACTATTTTGTAGATTTTAATATAGATCGCACAAAAACATCACAACCGAACTTTGCACAATTAAAGATCTATCTAACTTGTCTAATGCAAATGTTTGGTTAAAATATCTTCGTGATGTTTATGTGTGATCATATATATTTTGAACATAACACCACCAGAGTATATTTACCGGAAATGTTAAATTCTTGTCAAAATAGTCAAATATACCATTTCATTTTGTCAAAGTATAAAAAGAAAAGCAATGAATTATTAAAAGACGATTATTAAATAACGTTTTCACAACAGTTTATCATTGTGGCACAAAATTTAAAATTTGGGCCAAATTCGGGGCTTAACCAACTTAATGATTTCCTCCGTGAATTACTTTCTGTTTGCATATAGGACTGTTTACAGGCTTTAACATGCTAACACCTTCTGATACAATCGTTAAATATAATGAAATAAATTATGTGCAATAACTCCTGAAATTAACCATTATAACTGTATAACGTACGTACTTACATGTATCTTACATCTACATATTGTTAATACAAACCTTTTCAACAATTTCTTTTCCATTAAAGTAAATTTATTATTTTTTTTGCTATGACAGTGGAAAATTATTTTTCCCACATTCACATATGTTTGAGTTGTGGGATTTCGTAGTATTAAGCACCATATAAGACGCCATAAATATAGATTTTGCACTGGTGCAACGAATTTAAACGTCGTATGAAAACATATGATCTGAGATAAAATAGGTACCCTTTCTTTATTAAAACCAATGTGACATAATTAATGGCATTTTCATTCGTAGTTTTTTCTCGCCTAAGACGAAGTCGCGAAAGCGAGAGAAAGGAATTTCTATCGTTGCTAGGGCGGTGGCAACGGCGGCATAGTTTTTTTTAAGATCTATATCTCAGAAAGTATAAATGTAAGGATGATCAAAATTAGTGTGCATATAGTTCTTGATATGAATTATCAACCAACAACATGACATTGGTTCTTGACCTACTTTACATGGCTTGCTGACTTTTAAACTCCAGCGTCAAGTTTTAATGCTTAGGTTAATTTCTCGTTTACTATAAGTGGTAGGTCAACAATAATGTGTGTGTTTATTGATTATGAGGCGTTAATGTTAGTCTGCCATATGTCTTTTGTCCTTGACCTCATTTTCACGGTCCATTGAGTCGGGTCAAGTTTTCATGCATAGGTCAGTTTTTAAGTTACTATATATGGTAGGTCAGCCATATTAAGTATGCTTTGACATTACAAGGATCTCATGTCAGTCTGATAAATGCCTTTTGTCCTTGACCTTATTTTCATGGTCCATTAACTAGGGTCAAGTTTTCAAGCTTAGGACTATTTCTCATTTGCTATAGGCGGTATGTTAACAATATTGGGAGTGCTTAATGATTATTAGGAATTAATGTCAGTCTGCCTCACGTCTTTTATCCTTTACCTCATTATAGTTGTCCATTGACTAGGGTCCCGTTTTTATGCTTAGGTCTATTTCTCATTTACTATAATTGTAAGGTCAACAATATTGGCTGTGCTTATTGATTATTAGGAGCTCCTTTCAGTATGCCACAAATCTTTTGTCCTTGACCTCATTTTCACGATTAATTGACTAGGGTCAAGTTTTCATGCTTAGATCAGTTTTTCAGTTACTATATACATGTATGATAGGTCATCAATATTGGGTATGCTTATACACTATTAGGAGTACATAACAGTCTGGCAAATGACTTTTTTCCTTGATCTCATGTTCACGGTCCATTAAAAAGAGTCAAGTTTTCAAGCGTTGGTCTATTTTCATTTACTTTAAGTGGTAGATCAACAATATTGGGTGTGCTTATTGATTATTGAAATAGTAAAATATACCCTATCTTCTTCGTCGAATTTACGAATAATACCTAAGATTTAGCAATGAATTATAAATAAAGGTTATTAAATAGCGTTTCGACAACAAATTTTATTCTTGTCAAATCATAACTTTTAATCAATTGTTGGGCTTAACGTAGCTACACCTTTCTAATACCTTATTCACATGTACAGATACGGATTCTATTTCACGGAATTTTCAAGGTTTCTAATTCGACAAAAACATTTCATAGGGTATTCACGTGGTTTGATACAAATCACGAGCTTTTCAAAGAAAGAAATAAAAATAAAGTTTTTTTTCCTATATCTAACGGGTTTCCGAAAAAAAAAAACCCTGGAGATTTTCACTGCCCCGTAAATTTTCAGAAAATTTTTAATAGGATTATTTTCCATTCAGACAATTTAAACTAGCCTCAAAAATCACTATTGTACTAGAGTCCAACAATACGAAAATCCAACGCAGTACGACTGCTTTTACCGACAACATTTGTAAAATTCGATCGGAAGCCATCTTTGTTGTGAACCGGCGGTACTTTGATTAAACCTTGGTGAATGAAGTGAGTTACAAAAGAAATCCTAGATTTTAAGAATGGAAAAGTAGCGACCCAAAATTCAAGAATGAACAATTCGAGCACTTAGACTTTATCAATGCAACAATCTTAAGATAATGAAAGATAATGAAAGAGTGAATATTTTTGCAGAGTTCATTTTCGCGAAATCTGTATTAAAAGGTAGCGCAAAGGTTCTGAGAAAACCGTGTTTCTACCATCGAACCTCGACTTGCTCCTATATATCCTTTTGAGCCTCTACATGCAGAGCCAGGAAAAATGATTTTCACATAAAGATCATCGCTATTCTGATCTGCAAGGAGTGTTACACAAGATCTATAATAATAAATAAATAGTTATACTAAGTCATTTATGCTAGAACACGTTTATCACAGAAAATAAGTTTTCTATGAATAGTGTTTGGTGGGAACGGCTGAATTTTACACCGGCTGAAGAACGCCTTTAAATGGCTTGACTTGTATATTCTACAAGTGAAAGATGACATTAAAAACGGTCTCAAGAAAACAAAAAGCACTTCATAACGAAAAGCGAACAAAATTTCTTAGATGATGACAACATCGTAATCAGACCAGCAGATAAAGGCAGCGCAGTTATTTTACATACAGATGAATATATTGAGCAACAGGAAAAGGACCTCAAAGACAATTCGACGTATGAAGGAACAAACCAAACTGCAATTAAAACAATTGAAAAAATTGAAGAAACTTGCAGAAAAGATTTACAAACAAGGAGCAATAACACAAGAGTTGAAACAACATTTAAACCTAAAAGACAACCTCTCAGGAAAACCACAAGGAATGCCAAAATTACATAAGCCAAATTATTCACTACGAACAATAGTAAATTGAAGAAAACATCCGACCGAAAAAATGTCAACAATAGTGGAAAGTGGATTAAAACAACATGTTTAGTCGCTATGTAGTTATATACAAGTTTCAACTGATTTTCTTTAGAAAATGCAAAATATTGAACAAAATCTACCATTAAATAGTATATAGTATTTTGCATGGACGTTTAGGCATTATATTCAAGTGCCCGAGACTATAGGCACGCAAGCCATGCGAGAAAGCGCTCAAGACAAAAGAAATCAGCACAGAGGATATTTTGCAAAAGATGGACCTAGTATTGGACACAATTTATTTTTCCTTTTACGGAACAAATTACAGACAAGCAGAATAAACTTCTATCGGTTCTCAATTGGGGGCAATTATGCGAGTAACTTTATGGGTAGCTGAGAGGAAGATCTTATGAACAAAGCCGTATCAAAATCATTCAAATACTTCCGAGATATTGATGATAATTGGGGCACTAGGACTTTGGATTTAAAAAGTCAATCAATTTCATAAACTACAAATACCATTTATCCTAGAATGCAGGTGGACCTCAGACACTCATGGACAGACATCGAATTTTCAGACGTTAAATTTCATTAATAAATGACTGACATCTATCCGAAACCTTCAGACAAACACCTGTATCTACCTGTAATGTCCGACCATCCATCAAATGTTAAAAAAATCAATAGCATATGGACTAAGAGTACGCGCAAAGTGTATTTGTTCAGATAAAGGTGATTACCAGGAAAGAATAAAAGAAATTTAAGACCATTTGATCAACCGAGGAAACAAAAAAAAAAAAATAAAAAAACAGAAATCGAAGGACAGCTGCAAAAAAGTGGACACAATTCAAAGATGGCAGTCCTTTCTTACACAGAAAAAAAGGAACGATAGGGTTCCGCTAGTTTTAACATTTTCTAAAGCTCTTACATCAGTAACAAATATTTTACGCAACAATCTTGAAACTTTATATACATCAGACAAAAAGAAAATAGTATGTAATAAGCCGCCGATAATGGCATATTTCGGAGATATTAACTGTTATACGGAAAATTTAATTTATGTCCTACACTACGAAAAATGTGACAAGATAATCTACGCCGGGCAAACTGCTGGAAGTCTGTATCAATGAATGTTACTGTAATTAGAAACCACAAACGATCAGACAATATTGCAAGCCCAGTGTAGAATGCACAGTCCAAAGAGACAAGACAAACTTAAAACAAACCAAACGATAAAATGTTAACATAATGAACAATAGCTTGGAATCCACGACCTCATTACAAAATAGGAGTCTGATCAGGTATTTATAAAGGGTAAACATTCCCTGCCCGTCGTGGAATTCTAAATATCAAATCAGGGTAAACTTTAAAACTTTTTAAATCGGAAAATTATTCCGTAGAACACATCAAAATTATCGGTTTAGAGAAAATAATTGGAACAGAAACCTACAGACTAACGAAGGAATCATTGTGGATAAAAAAACTCCGAACATTGGTTCCGTATGGCCTTAATACTAAAAAGTGAAACTTTCGGACAAACATCCCCTAATATTTTTATGACGTTAAATGTAACAATGACGTTTTAAAAACTTGCAATTTGTTTACGTCCCATCATTAAAAAAAATATGTCCCCTAATAGTGTACGGGATGAATTTTGAACCGGCAAAACTGTTTGTCCTTCCATCAGTGGGATTCGAACTCGCGCTGCTGTGACATATCTGGCTTCCATAGCCTGCACTGTTTCAACACCCTACATCACTCGGCCACCTAGCCTATATAAAAAATATATCTTTCTGTGACCGGGTGATGCTTTTCCACGTCAGCGTATCTAGAGTACATGTTGTATTGTTGCGTGTAGATGGTATTTTTAATTTTTGCGGGCAAATTATCCAAGTGTTTCAGGTATATTAAAAAGGATCTCGTATTTCTACTCGAAATAGCCACAACAAATCAATTCGTGCAAACGTCTTGAACTTGTTGCATTTCAATATACCTCCAAAACCGGATTACTGAAGAATAAGATGATACAAGTTTAACATGAAATCAGACAAACGTCTGAAAATTACCCTAACAGTGTAAGGGTGCAAATTTTTTGTCCTTACCTCATTGGGATTCAAACTCGCGCTGCTATGACATCTCTGGCTTCCATCGCCTGCACTGTGTCCAGCGCCCTAGACCATTCGGCCACCCAGGCTATATAAAAATATAGCTCGGTAACCGGGTTTTGCATTTCCACCTCAGTGTATCTAAAGAAAGAGAACAGTACATGATGTATTGTTGCCATTTCACACAACCGCACAGCATAACTGGGACCTAAGTGAAAGGAGTGGTCAGGAGTAACTCCGAAACATCAAAATTGCATTCCAAACCGACAATACAAATAGTCAGACCTACAGGTCGGTCAAGTTTGATCACTGCTGTTTGCAGAACATCCATGTCATCCTCTAAGCAGAACGCTAACCATTCGTGAACTTCATTTAAAGCAAGAAGAATCAGCCGAATTCACGCAAAAAGTACACACATGTCAAATTAAAATGGAACTCTAATCATCGACCTGGGATTCAAAGGACATTTATTCATTGTTGTACATTGATGTGAGTAACCAGTACATGCAGCTGGACAAATCGACCATTGGCATTCATATCCGGGCAATTATAAGTGGAAACACTGTTGCTGCGCATCGCCGAAACAAATAATCGAAGCAGGGGTTTTTACAAATTCCCTTAAACAATCCCCTAAAATGACGCAAATAGCTTTGCGGTCGACCTGAGCACAGTTTTCTTTCTAATCAATTGATTGATTGATTGTTGATTGCTTAACTTTCAGTAGCAAATATTTCATGCATATTCAGGACGAGAACAAGTTCAACAATTATCAATATTGTAAAAGGAGTGGGATTGGACACTACAGGGCAACGGTTTTTGACTGCCACTGGAAAAAGGGATTGATTAGTAGGGACGGAGAATTTAGCCTTTTGTAGCGGATTAATCTTTCTAAAACTACAAAAGGGGTCTTTTATGTGCAAGGAGCGTGGCAATCTCCAAACACGTCATACATTATAATCCAAGGCCAGGCTTTCCGTATTATAAGCTGGCAGAGCCCACAAGAGAAGGCCTGGTGTACAATGTAAAAGATATTATTCCAAGCTTCTGCAAGAAGTATATAATATAATGCAAGGTTCGAATGTTAAAAAACATGTAAAACGTTTGTGGTCCTACATGTACCTTGTTCTAAAGAGTGCCCTTACTTTGATAGTAAAATCGTTCTTGCCGCTTTGGAGATTGTTGCCTTGAGCAGTTTATATGGAATTTCTGTATTGAAAGGGAGTCAGCAATTTCATGATGAACCCGGTCTGATCTTTAGGATCAGAGAACACTTTCAAAATGAATCAAAATGAATTCCCGCACTGGAGTAATTTCATTAGAAAATAACACCCGTTTTAAAACATTTGAAACTCTGACTTTGACAAATCTATGTTCGTGGCGCATTTGAAGTTTATTGTTGATGTCGGGTCAGAATCGACAAATTTCAGCTGTATCGCAATCGTTGCCACTTCCTCTGCAATGGAGCTCTTGATGGTCCCAATCTCATGGATCAGAAAGAAAGAAAAGGTTACAGAACCTTGTGATTGGTGTAGATTTAAAAGGCATGACTCGAGCAATTTTTCAGTAGTGCTTTTTTCGGCAAAAATCAAATCGATTAGGTGGATTTAAAAAGATAGTTTAGATGAGCGTCCCTTACATGCAACCTTTCCACCCTTTAATGGAAAAAGAGCTACTGACATCTATCTTCATGTAGGGACCACCGCTAAAGTGTGTTTTATTTCTTTGAACAAATGCATTTTAGAGTGTACCTATCGTTATTAAACACTTTTCATTTAACTTCATGGCACTCCAAAAGTTCCCAAATAGCAAAGACGGAATACTCTTATCGAGCTAGTCTGCTTTTAATATTATCAGGCTTACCAAATTTCCACCTCAAAATCAAAGCAAGAAGTGTGTTTTAATCCAATACTTCTGAAATTGCTGAGATTTTTTTCAAAGGTATAGACGTAATTTAATGACATAAAAGCCTCATAAGTAATAGATGTATTATTTGACGTCATTTAGTAAGCCTTTTAAATTTACCGTTTTCTTTAAGTTTGATATTTAACTTAATATAATATGAACAGCATCAAGTGCATGCAATACCCATTGTATAATTTGGCGAGGACATATATATATGTTTAGTGATGGGTATTTTGTTAGAACTTTTTTTATATATTTTCAATTTGCATTCTAAGCCTAAGCAGACGCCGAAGAAGGTCAAATTGGTCTTTAGCTTGTTATGCATTTTTTTCAATGAAAGTTGCAACCCGACCCAATTTAAAACAATATTTTAATATTGAGTTTTGGTTTCTTTATCTTTTTGGCCCAAATTACCTCCTTATCGAACGACTTTTTTTTTTATAAAAACATTGCATCAAATTTTTGTAATTATTTTTTGTTTTACCTTTCTCATTTACTGTTGGTGCTACAACACCGTTTGCTCATTCATCTTTTACCTATAACACTGCTCTATATCGTTTTAGAATATGCCACTGTTAAATTTATTGGCGAAAGGCAGTCAGAAAATGGAATGAATTTTACATGTTTGCTGTCGCACCAATCGATGGGAAGTCAAGTTAATTTTCTTTTAAACAACGCTAGTATAGACTTTATTATAAAGGACACGGACAATAAATGCTACAGAAGTGTTTCTTTTGGAAATAAACCTTGTCAACAAGACCAGTGTCAATGTTCAAGTGATAGCCTAGCCTTCAGGTGGACGCATACCATTTCACGATACATGTATGACTTCCAGGCTTCCTGTAGAGCAAAATTTTCAACAGCATGCTTTGTGGAAGCATTTATCAAAGTAAATGCAACAGGTAATATGTGTTTTATCTTTTTTAGCTCACCTGGCCTAAAAGGCCATGTGAGCTTTTGCCATCACTTGGCGTCCGTCGTCCGTCCGTCCGTCGTC
>JAULBM010327934.1:0-13181 GCA_032357055.1 Geukensia granosissima | reverse complement strand
TTAAAATCTTTCACATAAACTAATTGTTTCAAATGAAATAGACACTTAAGTGTTTAAGTCAAAATCTTCCGTCAGATGAACCTGAAATTTGAGGCCAAAAACGGTCCTTACCGGACCTACTCCTTTTGTGAGTTATTTAACCAAGTTATCTCAGAGTAATAATATAATTATTATACATTACCAGAATACCTGTTTCTTGGAACAGAATTTAAGTGAGATTGTTTAACAAATTTTTAAATGATCACATACTTATCATTTAACTTCGTCCTCCACCAGTAAAACTGACCACCAAGAGATGACTGATATACTGTTGAAAGTGGGATTAAACCCCAATCAAACAATTAATAACTTAACATTAGGGATCATGTGAATTTTCATATTCGGTCATATATCTGTAAACAAGTCTTGTAAGGTAACAGCATTCTTTTGAAATTCATTGTGGGCGGTATGCATTATTTTTACGTCTTGAGAAAGATGAATGTTCATCTAGATATTTTCGTGACTTCATCTCAATGAACCTTACCTAGAGATTGCCAAAAGACTAAAAACATCAACTGATTATCCAATTACTTTTGAAATCCAATATTTGCCACAGAACATTACATTCAACCAGATTTATTGTCGTGTTTTCAACCAGTGCAATGTTTTAATCAATGCCGATTATCTTTCTTTGACCACAACGAATATTTGGAAGGATTTCATTGCAGATGGGGCTTTTCCTGGAAATAAAAACGATTGATGCCACGGTGAAATAAGAATGTGCAAGGGCCTGAGAATCGAACATATTTTTTTATTTTGCCTTAGGTTTGTCATTTAACTTGGTGATAATTCACAAAATATTTCTTATTGGTACAGCATTATGATTTGAGAGTTGTATTGTTAAATTTAATTTAAGAGCAGATACGAACAAAATTTTGTATGTTGCAGATCTTTTAGGCATTAATATTTTAGAAACATATTTTTATTATTGTTTTTATGGAAACCATTGTATTGACAATTATAGTTTAATGAAATTTTTTTATTAGCAATTATAAAAGATTAAAATGGACAAGGCCCCATTTTATCTCTAGATTTAGATGAATTTTTTTTTGAATACTGATTTTGTATATTCTGTTAAAGCCATACAATTTTCAGATATCTATATTTATGATTATACAACCAAATTAACAGAAAACTTGAAAGTTATATGAAAATAGTTTTGTTTTGTTAAATGCTATAGTAGTTACCCATTATTACTTCACATTTTGCTTTCACATTGAAAATGAATAACACCCAATTTTTTCTCCCGTTTGGTGTTGCCATTGCACTTTTAGGTTTTTGTTCTGTGACCTGGTGATTCTGGCAAATTTCACGCACAATAGACAATTTTCAAACATGCGTCAACTGATAGATTTTCTTGAAAAATCTGGCAACACCGAAGGGGAGTCATTAATGAATGTCATTCATTTTTTAAGATGCAATATAGAAGAATCACCTGTTGTTATGTTTTATAGCTTTGTTGTTAAGTTTGATAATAATTTACCCATGATGCACTGGTAATAATTTACCCATGATGCACTGGCTTTTGCCTATATTTATTGTAATCTTCCATGGTGTACTGATAATTTTGTGTTTGAACTTTGAACTCCTTTAGAAAAAAAAAGTGATAGTGTGCAGGCAATTAAACCTGGAAGAAATGCAAAATGATTCAAAAAAGGGTTATCTTGGAGTTTTTTTTTGGACAGTATTATTTATCAAATAGTTTTATATTCTTATGAGCTTTAAACTGTATTAAATTTTAACAGTTCATATTTTCATTCATGAAAAATTGATAACAAGATACCCACAAAATATTCTTTTATATGCTATTTGATGACTTTAATTTTTTTTTAAATTCAGAATTTTCCCTGATTTCTATATGACTTCCTGTTTTACTTAAGTCTAGTTGTTTTTTACATACTTTCTAAATTCATCTGAATCTGGTATGTTCATTTAAAGAAATTCATCTAAGATAGAATGTTTAGAAAATGTTCAGGCAACTTGTTAGTTATTGAAACAAAAACCCAAAAATGTTGCTTTTGTCAAAGAATTTAAGACTATCTTCATATCACTTAAATGGAACAAATACACAAAAATGTTTTATTAAGATAGAGGAAATCATAATATACAGCCCTTAACTGATTGTTGTTTTCAGTCAAATTTGAATGAAATTACACAACTATTTTGATCATGTTCAATTTGATTTACAGTACATATATTTTGTTATGTTAACAGCATTTATTGAATCATTTTAAATGATTTGCATGGGGGAAAGGAATGAAGATCTACGCTGAAAGCCACCTTACTCTATCAAAAGAACTGTAAAATAACTCTATACTATATGTCAGAGTTTGTTGAAATGGGTAAAAACGTAATGAAATATAAAGTGTCTGCCGTATTCTTATAAAATAGTGTTTATTTTGTGTATTGAAAAAAGTTGAAGTAAGATGCAATAATAAATTTTAGCAATCACAAAGTATTTTAAGTTTTGCCAAGTTTTAAATTCTCTACGGGTATTAAATATTGTTAAGTCAGCGATTTGTTTGCCATAGTGGCTCTTTGCATGCACTAACATGAGACCAGGACTACACATTGTCAACGCTGCCAGATAAATTCAGGTTCAGATAATAGAATGTAAAACATTATTTCTAGCATAAAACAAAAACAGTTAACTGTGGAATAATTCTTTCTTTTGACTAAAAATATATACAAAGACAGAAATGCACAAATAATTTTATAAAGTTGAAAATCACACTCTACAAAAGCCTGACATAGAGTATATTGTATTCTTGTCTCAGCATTTCCTCATTTTCTATAGTTGGCGTACATCTTCATTCAACATCACATTGGCTTGAAGTGTTCTTGCTAAGCTTAATATTCATTAACAGTTCACATATAGGCAATAATGCTAAATATGAAATAGTATTCTACTTAAAAACTGAGTCACTACAAATCAAAGTGAACAATATTATAATGAGAAATGAGTAATAAATAATTAATATGATTGTATATTGTTGTTTATACAGACCTGTGTTTATTCTCCAAAAGACATTTACTTTAAAGATTTAGGTCTGTTTTTATATAGCATGAGACCACTTGGTCAAAGCCTCTGCTGATGGTCCCTGAGGGTTTTCATCAGCCAAGTTGTCAGACTATTTTAACATGAAATGTATCAAATAATGTTTTACAGAAATTTGCTCCCCTTATTTAAATTCTAAGGCTCTGATAATATGGAAAACTTGGAAACGTATTGCACCTTACAGTTGTCTCTACCAATGGATCAGCTATCTTATTTCTATTTCTAGGGGAATTTGAGTACTGCGTTTACTGTTAGAATCTCAGACTAACTATGTCTTAAATCTAATGCTACTAATTAGAGCTCCAGGTTACTCCTTAAAATGTACATATAGCATATCAATGTTCACTCTTTATTCAACATTGTAAACCTGTTTTTAAAACGGTTTTTGTCTCGCCTGCGGCGAAGTCAGGAAAGTGAGACATATGTGTTAGTTTTTTTGAAAGCTCTATATCTCTGAAAGTATTAATGATAGGATGACCAAAGTTAGTGTGCTTATAGTTCGTGATTTGAAAGTATCGACAAACCACATGACATTTGTCCTTGACCTACTTTTCGTGGTTCAGTGACTCTTAAATTTCCAGCGTCAAATTTTCATGCTTAGATCAGTTTACTCAGTAACTATATATGATAGGTCAGCAATATTGGGTATGTTTGTACAATATCAGCTTTCAATTTCACAAAATGTAAGTGTAATTTCTGTCGTAAATTATGACGTCACATTGAGTTATCCTTTGAAGTTTCTACACTTACGATCAATCTTGGACTTAAGATTTTTTTGTGAAAACAATGGCAGGAGTATATGTCAGTCTGCCAGATGTCTTTTGTCCTTGACCTGATTTTTAGGGTCAAGTTTTCATGCTTAGTTCTATTTCTCATTCTCTATAAGTGGTAGGTCAACAACAATGGGTGTGCTTTTTGATCATTAGGGGTACATGTCAGTCTGCCACATGTCTTTTGTCCTTGACTTCATTTTCATGGTCCATTGCAAGGATCACGTTATCATGATTTGGTCTATTTCTCACTTACTATTAGTGATAGATCAACAATATTTGGTGTGCTTATTGATTTTTGGGAGTACATGTCAGTCTACCACATATCTAATGTCCATGGATGTCCTCATTTTTACGGTCCATTGACTAGGGTCAAGTTTTTATGCTTATCTGATTCTCAGTAACTGTAAGTGGTAGGTCAAGTGTTGGATGTGCTTATTGGTTGTTAGGAGTACATGACAGTCTGCTATTATCTTATGTCCTTGACCTCATTTTCATGGTTCAACGACTTTAGATAAGTTTCATAACTGATCAAAAATAACTCACCTTCTGTATCATGTTTTCATTTTCTGACCATTGATTTGTTTTATTTAAATGTCCTGGTGGTATAACTTGTTGAATATTTAGATTAGAAAATTATTGTGTCAAGACATTTATAGGGTCAAAGCTGCATATACAGGCGAGAAAATTTTGTGTCCACACTTGTTTAGTCATTAAAGGACTGTTTCTATCCAGTGTAGACAGTCTGTGCCAAATCACTAATGGTATTGTCATATTATTCAAAAGCTAGGCATATTTGAACTTCTTTAACACCCTTTGAAATTGCATTGTCTGTAAAATATCGCAGTTCGAATGTCAACCAGTTACATGTTATTATACCTTCACAAAATTCAGGGGGTTGAGGGTAAATAGGAATCAATTTTTGTCCGTCTGCCTGTGCAGATTAATGTCACCACTGTAACTTTTTGGTTCTTCCACATTGGGATACCATATTGGCACATGAAATGATGTGTGACCTTTGACCTCACAAGTTCAAATTTATAGTGTTTATGACATGCCTTCATGTCTGGATCACAGATTCTTGTACTTTGACATGGTCAACCATATTTGACCCATGGTTGTGCAACAATGAAACGATGTCTTGCATACATTCATAACCTTTTTTGATGTCCTTGACTTTTGACGTTAATGTCAAAAGTGTTTTTACCATAAATTTGTGTCGGGCCATATCGTCTTTACTCTTATACATAAGCATACCGTATTTGGTACATAAGTGTATCACCATGAGACATACTTCTTTACCAGTGACCTCAAGGTCAAAATGATGTCAGCTTTCAAGTATGTGGTTAGTTCGGGGGGATCTTGGATGAAGGGATACCAAATTTGGCACAAGGGTGTATCACCATTAGACATTTTGTCATGTTCATTCTTGGCCTCTTTATTGCCTTGACCTTTGAGCTCAAGGTCAAACTTATAGGTCCATTACTATGGATTTCTCTCTGAGGCAAGACTTTTTTAAATAGGCTTTCCTTCCTTCTTAATGTGTGGGTGAGTCCCTGTAAGGACAAAGTTTCATCAGTCAGTATACAATATGTGGGTGGCGGGGGTATTTTTTATTAGGAAGCCATAGTATCCAGCCCTCAATTAGATAGAATAGTAAGAAAAACTGTTCGGGTGATACTATCCTGAAACTGCAGAATACTATCTTATTTCATTCAACTTTTTCCAGAGTCATCAAAATTCAACAATATCATGTAACCTGCTAGTAGCTGACCTGTTACCTGTAAAAAAGAATTCATAATTAGCCATTTCATGGATTGGCGTGAATTTGGCTTAGAAGTAAGGATGCTTTGATAGATTTGATTGATGCTGCGAGTCAGACACGATGCCTACACTTCTGCTGCTTTTAGCCCTACTCCGATTTTGTAAAGGACTTTGTTTTTGCATTTTCGTTTCCTATTTGGTCCAAGAGTTTGATATCTGTATAAATGTTGCACTCTGGTACTGGTCAGTTCTCTGTTACATGGTCACGGCCGCCAACGTTCTGTTTATCAGTTCAATTCAATATGTATCGTGGCATAAAATACTAAAATACCAGATCCAGCCGCGGATATAGGATTTTACGTTGGTGGGGGGCGCTGGTCCAGGTCAGTGCCTTGTTAATGGACCAGGGGGCGAAGCCCCCGGAAGCTCATAGAAATCACGAAAATTAAGACTTAAAAATTAATTTTTTTTTCGTTTTTAGGGGGGGCGCCGGGTGCGCCCCCGCCTAAATCCGTGCCTGAGATCCCTTTGTTTTGTCATAGTTTCTATTGCCTGCAAAACGCCTTGTTGATCAGATGACTTCCTTTCTTGCCTTATTGGTCAATTTAGTAGTTATTATTATTTTCAAATAATTATTCGAAATTTGTGGTTTTGCGCTGTCGTCGTTGGTGTCAGCGTCTTTTACGGACCGAGTAGTCTTTAGTGTATGCGGTCCGAGTTGTCTTCGGGCCGAGTTGTCTTGCAACCTTGCTGTCTGTAGGTTGTAGGTTTCGCACGATTGTCATCACTTGCACTTGGCCTCCGTCAGTACCGTCGGCTTCGTCGTCTGATAACCTTTTTACATTTTTGCCCTGAAACTACTAAATATATTTCAACCAATCACTTGGCAGAAATATTAGGCAGGCAGTCCTTTACCAGATTTGTGTTTGTAGTGCCAATAAAAAAATTCCTATACCTTACCTGTATTAAAATTATACAGTGTTGAAACTTGGTCTACTCCTAATTTTGAAAACTTTTATTTCTCATTCGATTTTGTTGGTGTTTTTCTCCAACGACTTCTTTTGAAAAATGCAACAAAAATTACATTTGGGCATTATGTAAAAATGGGAGAAAAAATCAATCGCATAATATTGATTTTTTGTAAAGGTTCATCCGATTTTGATGTTTTTAAATGATTTCTCGTGAAAATTGCAACATAATTTACGTCGTTTCGGGATAAAGGTGGTCAAAATGATCACTGATCCAGCCATGTTATTGTGTCTAACGCACATTATTATGTCAAACGCATCACTGTGTCCAGCAAAATACCGTGTCTACACTTAACCAAACGCATCACCGTGTCCAGCAAAATACTGTGTTTACACTTAACCAAATGCATCACTGTGTCCAGCAAAATACCGTCGTCTACACTTAACCAAATGTTCATTTGTGCTACCTTTCCTTATCAACATGTTGCGGTCGTATAATGCTGTGCTTGCGAAGCACTTGTATTAGGAAAGTTTTGAAGGTTACATTTATTTCTTCGTTACTGGAAAAAATATATAAAGAAGATGTGTCTATTAGACAACCATCCAAAACATATTATTACAAACACCGACAACTTGCCGTAAGGCCTTCAATAACGAACAAAATGGACAGATATTAATAACCTATGGCTAGCTGTTAAAGCCTAACCCCTTTGAAATTTAATGATAGTCAAATGATATAAGAGATGACAATTATGTTTTAAATGTAACTGCTATTCATAAAAACAACGAGATACACTGGAATACAAGTTCCAGACTTTGGACAGGCACATACAGTTCATTGCAGGGTTAAGAATGTTTGTGTAATCGCTGAACCCTCTGTGACAGTGCTATGACAAACCTCATAAAAGCAAACCTTACAAACTAATTACATCAGATTTAACTTTTGAAGTCGCTACCGAGTCTTCCATGTAATACTTAAAATGGAATTGATATATTACTAACTGGTAAATAAATCATGGCCATCTACATTAAACATCAAGTAAAATGAGCGATGAAATACTTAGTATATCAACTGATTGCCCGATTCCACATTTTCAAAAACTCTGGGAATGCATCATATTAGAACCAAACTGAACGATCTACCACTTTCGAAACAGACTCGTTATACAAAACATGTTTACAAATTTCGCACCCTTTTTCAAATATATGTAAGTACAAATAAGATTCTATAATTCTAGATATAAGTCAACATCGCTTGTTCAAACCTGTGACACGGCCGCCATCTTGAAATGGTTGACCCGTATGGTATCAGTGTATCTCAACTAGTTGAGACCTTAGTTGAACCTTTTATCGGTAATACAACAATAAGTTGACCTCTTCTCGGATTTCCGTTAACCTGGATTTAAGTTTGAGTTTACGGATTACTCGACGGGTGTTGCGCACAAGACAGGGGATGCTCACCCTTACGGAGCACGATGATCTTACTCCTGTTTTGTAAAGGAGTTCGTGGATTCTATTTCTTTGTTCCTTTTTTGTCGTTTTATCTTTTTGTTAATTTTCAAGTTTGTCTTGTATCTTTGAACTATGCACTTTTTATCTCTCACATGGGTATTCTACACTGGACTGAAATAGGTGGATTTTCCAAGATGAAAACTGTTTCTCCTGAATGACTTAAAGATCAAGCCGTCAAGGTCATCACAATTTGCATTTAAAAAATGCATATAATTTCAACACAACTTTATGACAAGTTTTAACAAAATATCGAAGGCTTTGATAAAAACAAAAATTGAAACAAACTTTCAGTGAAAGCAGTTTTTCTAAATCTAAATTATCCCATTATCTATTTTGTATAGTTCCAAAAAAAAAAAAAAAAAACCTTGAACGTAATGAAAAAGATTTTCTGAGTTGAAAAATGATGACATTGACTGACGTTGAGGTCAAGGTCACCTAACTTTAGGTGCATATGAAGAGCAACGCTCCCATACACCGTTTCATGAAGCTATTTTGTATAGTTAATGAATTAATAGAAACGATATGTACCTGAAAATTGTTTCAGAGTGTTTGTTTGGTGGAGATTTAACGCCAACAATATTTTAGTCATATCGCGGTTTATTTTACTAGTAGAGGATGCCGAAGAGAACCATCGACCTCGAGCAGGTAACGGACAAACATTTTCACGTGCGATGCGAGTCAAACGCAACCTTTTTGTGTGGTACAAAGTCAGGCACGAACTCACTCCGTATAAGTGGTAGGCTACAGTAGTCTGTGCATGTAATTTTAAATCAATTACCTCAATCACTTTGCCACCAGGGCCCAACTTTATTTTAGAAAGGACCCAATGAAAAAGCTGATAAGAGGGTTTCGAAACGGCTGGGGAAATAAAGAATAATACAGGCTTCCATCATATCTAAATAACATTAGTTTGAAATTATACCAGTAATCCATTTATCTTTTTCTATATTAAACAGTCGTAACATGATCTTTGTCTAAAATTTCCGTCAATTTCCAATGAGTAGCTTTATTTTCATGATGCCAAATGGTTTTTACACTAGTTACTTGTTGCATTTAAAATTTAGATGTTTTGCATACAAATATCTATGTTTATCAGTATTAAATCTTGAAAACGTAAAATGTGTTAAGGTTATATGGGACAGATTCAGAACTTGAACTTTCGGCCTCGTATAACGCATTGGGCAATATCAGCGTCCTTGCATCTAATGACTTTCAATTAGATCAATGACGAATCCAGAATTCCGTCGCACTCTTGAAACGGTCCATTAGAATTGGTATGTTAGATAGAGGCTGACATCCAATGCGTTGTGAAATTGGAAAAGGTATAAGTCTTGATCCTTGTTCATGTTGCTTTGTGGTTGTTATTTTTCATTTGCGTGAAAAACCTAAAAATTCGACGTATAGCGAAAAACATCTAGACAACAATATTTTTTTTAGATTTATTAAAATTATCAATCACAATTTATCAATCACAATTTCGGAATTTATACAAAGACTATAAAATCGAACTATTCTTAGGAAAATATTTACATGAAGGCATTGTTTCTAAAATATAATACTGTTGTAAATTTTAAACATGATATGTTTACTTTAACTGATCTAACCTTACATAACCGGTGTACGTACACTTCTTAACCGCTTTTCCGCTATCTCCAGATCACGACCTGAATCTTCCCATGATCTATACCAGAACTGCTGGCAATACGGTTGTAAAAATATCAACACAAGGAACTCATAACTGGTCTTAAACAATTTAAAACCGTTTTTGACACCACGTCATTCGGAACACTTTGAAAGTTGATGGTGTGGAATCAACAATATAGTAAACCAACATGATTTATCGTTCAGTGCAAATGTTATCGTTCACAACAGTTTTACACTGTATACTCTGTGTAAGAGCCCGACGTCAGAGTTGAACACGAAGTGCCATGTCTTCTTTCATACATCGGGTTTGTAAAAGTGACATCTGGTGGTGGATCACTGGGACTGACAAGAAAATATGGGAGATAATTAGCGTAAATGATCATGGAAATTTCAAAAATTGTAAAACAATTAATACCATAACTTCATTCACGATTTTAAGAGATGGTGTTACACCACTTTCCATGCTCTGTCTCAATTATTAACTAACACTTTTTACAATCTTCTGTAATACATGAGTATATAACATAATAATTATTATTATCTGCTATCTCGAACTTAAGTTGACCTTGATCTTGACCAAGGTGACCTTGTCGGGCTGCTGTATATAATGCTCAATAAATCATTCTTTTTCTGTTTGAATATATAGATTCCAATTGCTAAGGAAGGAAATCACTGTCAGTGACAGGTTAGCAGGTTGGGCACATCAGTTTTTCGACGGTATCCTCAGTTTTGATTTAACAAAACATACCATATACTTCAACTCTTTCTTTATACAGATTTTTTTTTAAATTCGATTATTCATTCGTTTATCTGATTTGTTCATGCACCGTTTTATGAAAATTGTTTTGGGAATTTCAACATGGAATGTGTAGATATGTTCTAAAACGTTGAAATTTATCGCATTATATAGAAAGAATGTATCTAAAGTTTGTATCAAATTCAACATCAAGCCTGGTATGTTCTTGAATTTTTGCTTGAACCATTTTAGTGTCAATTTTTATTTTCTTCAGGAAAAAGTAGTTATTGCTAAATTAAATCATTAGCTCTTTAACTCGTATTAGATAGATTTGAAAGCAATATTGACTAACCTTGGTTGTGGTAGATTTATGGTTTCTGATGAACCTTTATCCAAGGTATCTTTACTTATGTTACTAACACTGAAATCATATCAGATACACGTTAATCAGAGTTATAATAAATTGTGTCAGTTTTGTATATTTGTTCAGTTCTAGTTTTTCTTGTCTTTTGACCTTAGATGGTTTTTATTCTCTTTTATAGGTATCCGAAAAAGACCGCAAAATTTAGCATAACTAAAAGAGCAATTTCATTTTTTATATGTTTTTTAGTTTGTTAATGGACTGACGATGGAGATTCTGGATTGTCTTCTGTTATATATTGTTTGATCTACTTAAATATCTGATGAGGTGTCCGATTTTTGTATATTTTTTTCTTACTGATTAAACAGCTAGAAAAAAAAAACAAACACGTAAAAGCAGATACTATACACACCACATGCACCAATGGATAAATAATTCCCCATGAAATGCCCGTTTACCCTTAAACCGCCTTTTTGCGAAGGATTTCGAAGAGTCCCAAGCATATTTAGATTTTGTTTTCGTTTAACCTTCTTTTTTGTTTCGAGTTTGTTATGTTTTTGTGTTCTATGCTTGTTGATATTTCATTTAAAGACGCGATCATTGTCAGATTTTAAAAGGTTCGAAAGTTCTGAGGTTAAATTTCATCGCTTTTGTATGTCGTTTTTGTGGTTCAATTGTTCCTCTTTTAACTCTAGATTTTAAAGACATTTTGTCCTAAGTATTGTATCTCGTCTAACATTCGTGCATGCGATTTCGCTTACACCTGTTTTTGTTAAAATTATCAATTTAGTTAATTCAAAATTTTAATATAGTAAAATTGACTTAATTCATGATTTAAATTAAACACATCTTGTAATTTTACCTATATCTGAATTTGGAATATTGTCTTTTATGATGTTTTTTCATATAAGGGAGAAGTCAAAACAATTTTAGAGCTGGTGTTCTAACATATAGACATACTTATCGCTCCTATACAAAGATTCACTTTCTTCTGTGAACGGTATATTACTTAGATTTCTTCTCTTTGGTTGTTTGTTCCTGCAATGCCCAGACAAACAAAATCAGTAAACTAATTAAGTAATTATCGTTAACAGAGTACATTTTGATTTGAAAAAGTGCATTCCGTCTCAAAAGTTGTTTTTGTCAGAGATTTGAGTTAAACTATTATATATATCGTTTAAATTAATCGGTTAAAATTTAAGCTTATGTAGAAAATTCACGGAAAACATTTGAGAAAAAAAAATCAATTTCTTAAACCAAAATGTGGTCCGTTCGTTTTAAATTATAGTTATGCACATTAAGATAAAAGTTGAGTTAACATCAATTGCTTGAAAATATTTTGCTAACGTTTGTGTGTTTGGTTGGGGTTTAACGCCAATTTCAACAATATTTTAGTCAAAACTCGGCGGTCAGTTTTACTGGAGGAGGAAGCCGGAGTACCCGGAGAGAACCACCGACCTTGGAAAGGTAGTTGCTGAACCTTATAACATGCTATGCGAGTCAAACGCAACCGTTATTGCGTGGTACAAAGTCAGGCGCGAACTCAGTTGATAGGCTACAGAGTACAAGTTATCTAAATCCAAGAGCACGGCGCCACTCAGGCCCTGCCAAAGTTGTGAATTTGTATGGAGATTTTAAAAATGTAACCTATTACTATGTTAGGCTAGGGGAACAGAATGTGTTTATTTTTCATACGCAAGTTACCTGGTTTACTAGAGTTTATGTCAGAAAATTGCTTTATATCTAAACAACATCTAACATAACTATACGTACCTGTAATGCCGACACACAATGATTAACGTGATTACTATGACAATGGTAATTATCACAAACACTATTATCAGAATGACAACAGTATGCCATAGTCTAACGTTCCTCACTGTAAAGTCTTTATCTACCTGTGTAACCGCTACATTATCTGTGAAAGAGAAAACATAAAAGTTATACCAATGGTTATTATTAGAAGTAGTCTGTAACGATATCATTATAATTGAATTTATACCCATGAATGGTTGCTAATATAAACATCATCAGTAGAGACAGAGTACAAAACCAGTGGAACAGTGGAAAGCCATAGAAAAAGCCAAAACTTGGCCGAAACCAAGACTAATCCGAGCTAAAACGCTAACAAAACAAACCAAACTTTGCCAAAACTTTGAAAAAAAAATACAAACCAAAACTTTTCCTAAATAAAGCCAAATCCGCCTGAGAATACTTAAAAACATTAAGCACGCCGAAAATCGATTGAATACATTGAAAAGGAATTCGAAGATACCAAAGGGGCAGACAGAAATCGTTAAGTCGAGGACAGACAAGACCATGGCCAACA